>JASZXS010000323.1:0-19005 GCA_035521475.1 Tremellales sp. Uapishka_1 | reverse complement strand
GTGTCACGGGGCAGAACTGGTGAAAGAGGAGGTGCCCCGGGCGATGCTCCGGCGGGAAGGAAACGACCGTCCGATAGTGGTATGTCGCAACCGTTGCATCGGGCGAATGATTAACCGATTGCATTTAGATCAGAGTAGGATGATGTGCTCTTGCGGGAACGAAGCGGTCTCCCGGACCGTTACGAAGGAGTCAGCACACAAGGGCCGATCCTTCTGGACCTGTAGCAAGCCGCAGGGGGAACAATGTGGCTTCTTTGTAGGTTCGAAATGGCTTCTTTTGGTGGAGGGGATCGAGGCGACCGAGGGGTGATATTGGCGGTAGGAGAACGATGCGCTGCTCGATATCCACGATACAAGAAAAGTCTACAACTGACTTGAAACAGGAATGGATGGACGAGAATTCCGGCCCCGCTCCGCCTCCAAAGAAAGCCAGGTCTCTGCCTGCAGTGAGTGTTCCGTCCACCCTGCGTAGATGCCGGTCAAGAAACTGACCCTGTTGACACAACTAGCCTGCTCCCATGCAGAACAGCAAGCGAGATCTCCACAGCAGCAACCCGACAGGCGAGGCCACGCGATGCGAGTGCCATCTAGAAGCCACCTTGAAGACCGTGTCGAAGGATGGTCCGACTCAGGGGAAAAAGTTTTGGTTAGTCGCCAATCGCGTCCTCTTCTTGGACTCACATCTGAGCCGAACCTTCAGGAGCTGTCCAAATAACCAGAAGGCTTCGTGCGGTTTCTTTCAATGGGCAGAAGATGGGGATGTCCAACCTCCGGGACCCAGGACTGTCGGTAATCAGCTCTCAAATACTACTGGTGGTACATATCTGAAGGCGGTGGTGATTCGTACTTTTGAGCTGACTGTCTCCCTAGAATGCTACAAGTGCCACCAGCATGGTCATTGGGCTAGCGATTGTCCCAATCCCGACGCGGGAAACTTCAAGGCTCGAGCTGTGCCACCGAAAAGTGGCGGTGGAAGTACAGGAGGTGAGTTTTTGCACTTTGCAGCCCAATGAGCAGCTGAGAGTACCAAAAGAATGTTATAAATGTCACGAAACAGGGCATTGGGCCAATGCCTGTCCGAATCCTGATGCCGGCGGACCCTCGAGGAATGGCGGAGGCGGCGGTGGTGGAGGTGAGTTGAGCTTGTATCTGCACGAAATTGATGGTTATGCAGAGTGTTACAAATGCCATGAGACGGGACACTGGGCGAATGCGTGTCCTAATGAGGATGGCGACCCTCAGCCGAGGGGAGGAGGAGGGCGAGGGAGGGGGAAGAGTCGGGGGAAAAGAGGAGGGAAGCGATGAGTACCCAAGCGGGAGCGTATACCTTGCATTATCATATACTAGACACATGAACCGTTTCCTATGCCCTGACCGTTCACCGCCGCCAGACTCCTGTGTTCGAGCGCGTTGTTTGCGACTACAGGCGGTTCCGGAGCTGGCATGTCACTTGCCTTTCCGTTAGTTTGGCCAATATCCATGCACAACACAACTTGCTCGTCCTCCGCTTCCGGTTGCGACATCAGGAGCTCGATTCGGACGGGAACAGCACAGGGTAACATCGGCGATCGATGTGGTTTCCACTGCCCATATACCGCGGAGAAGTTAGAGGATGTATGCAGTGTTCTCAAGAGTGCATCTGTGACTGATCAGTGACGCACATCGAATCTCATTTTGATCGTCGTCAGGAAGGTCCAAGTACGCCCTCGGGATACGTGTGGTGCACTCGAAGACGAGGCAGAGGCATTAGTCTCCAGGTCATTCACATCAGTGCTGCGGAAAGTCTTTCTGGAGAGCTTGTATTGATGCTGGAGGGAAGTGCGAAGTGTACTGGACATGCCGCGAGGAAGAAATGCGGCAGAGCCGCCGCATCATGGGCCGAAAGGGCAGCATGCAGACCCCTATACCGTGCTGTAAACCACGCGAGGATGCCGAATAACAGATGGATTCGGCGCACAAGGTATGTCTAATGGTCGTTGAATGGTCCAACTGACGTCGAAGGCAAGGTCGACTCTGTTGGAATCTGAATGGCGGACGGGGTGGCGTTCGGCGGCCGGAGGATTTCTGTGGTTTAATCTCCTGCGATGACAAAGGTCTTGGCACTCGTTCAATTGGCAGCTGCGATCCAGCGACTGAATATCTCCGCGTATCAGCCACCACGTCTCGTCGAATGTGACGCAATCTAGGGAACGGACACGCGAAGTAGCCCGTGTTCAATTGCGAGATGGGCTCAGAGAGTTGGTATCGACATGACAGGTGTGGCGGACGTTGAATACAAGCACGGACGTGCCGGTGCCTAATTAGGCATAAAATAGGGATTCCCATACGACGAGATGAGCCACACTTTATCGTGCAGTCCGTGTCACGTAGCCGGGGCCCGTGTTGAATGTATCGCTGTCGAATGAAATATCGGGGTGATGAGTGATTGAATATGCTTGCCCTCGAGCGCTGTCTCGTTCTCCCGCTTTTTCGTCATATCAAATGGAAGGGATTCCGGCTACCCTTGCGACTCTGTGTAATTTGTGGCAAGACGAGTCCGATTGTTCTAACCTCACTGCCGTGAGAGCTAGTCGCCAGGCGCGAGCCAAGAGCTGAGGAGAAGCCTTGACATGATGAATCCCCAGCTCAGGATGACGGATTCAGCTAGACCAAAGAGCAGACATGCGGTCTTCGAGAGCTGACCGTCGGCTCCCAGCATTCGAAGCCGCCTATAAAGGAGTGCAGGACCTCGCGAACTGCTCGACAGCTTTCCCCACCCTATCCGCCCTTCCTTCCTCCTTAGCTGTCCCCTCTTTCGCAGCAAATTCCACGCTCCTGTCATTGCCATGCGCTTCCCTTCCCTCGCCTCGATTCTGCTCTTTGGTCTGTTTCAGGCTTTCACGGCCCGAGGCCAAGTCGTTGCCGCCAATGCTTGCGCACAAGTAAGCATCGGGCTCCTGGGTATCGATCTGGCCGACGGGTGAGTCACCACCTGCGTCCTCATCTGACAAATCAGTGTATGTCTCTGTGTCGCCGATGGGGTCTTGACCCCCGCCTCGGTCGACACGATCAGCACCACCATCTCTGCCAAACAGGGCCTCCTATCGGGTCTCATCAATCTCCTGGGATACACCGTCAGCTCGATCCTCACGACGATCGAGGGCATTGTCACTCCAGAGGTACGCGGTCCTGCCTCCCAGGCCTACTTGTACTGACAGAGTCCAGATCGTCGACGCAGGGTCCAGCTGCACCTACCCTGCCAACTCGGATCCAAACAGCTGCTCCGGGAACTGCGGATACAGTGAGGCAAAGATCATCGAGCTCGGACTGATGAGCAGCCTGTTCTAGCGGTTATACTGCCTGTGGCGATACCTGCATTGTCACAGGGACCACCTGCGCCTCGCTGAGGAGGAAACGTAACGACCACGTCCAGCTCGTGGCGGCACGGTGAGTCCTCTTGTTCGGACTTGTGCTTACGATCAGGTGCGCGACGGGATTCTCAGCCTGTGTCGTACCGACCGACTCGCATACCGCTAAATGGACGGGACGCAACTACGAGTGCGTCAAGACCAGCGAAGATCTCGAGTCGTGTGAGTGATTCGTTTACTCCCAGGCACAGTGGCCTCTGCTTATACATTCCTCAGGCGGTGGCTGCGTGTACCCCTTGCCTGGCCAAGCGCATGGACTGGACTGTTCGAGTATCCCGCACGCCAACGGAGTACGATGTGATTCGGGCAGATGCCTGGTCGAATCGTGTCACAATGGCTTCGCCACTAACGGAACGGCCTGTGTCCAAGGCATTTGAGCGGCCTGGATAGATGGGTAGACATCCTTTTCAGGTGTTAGTAGGAGCTGGGGAACGGACATTGGTATTGTAGTCATTAGATCTAAAATAGACCTCCTCTGTAGACTGGGTTCCGGTGATATGTATTACATCCTGGAGGTACAGTAGCACGCGGTGATCTGCCGACGCACAGACCCCTTTTTGGGCATGTCTAGAACGTGCCATCCCCTTACCTTTGCTTCATCACCCACCACGATGGGCCAAGTGAGTGACGGGTGCTCACACGTTGTGCCGAGCTGACGTCTTCTGTGGGACGACAAGCTCATACTTCCGGTCGAGCTGCTCAACCATGTCCTTTCCCACGTCGCCGCCGATAAGCGAAGCCTCGCCCGGATAATGAGAGCGTCCAAACTCTTTCATGACCTAGCAGGACCCATCCTGTATCGACGGATCACCTTCGATGCCAAGCAGATCTCCTCACCCCTCACCGTCCTATCGAAGGCCCCGCAAAGCAGACAACTGCAGAGAGATCGAACCAAGAAGGAGGATTTATTGAAGAACGTCACGCACCTGACCATTGTTTCCCTTGGTCCCCGTGGATGGTATCACGTCCCTCGATTCGACTTCCCGGGAATTCAATGTCTGGTCTTGGGTCGGGAGACCGTCCGTGAGACTTACGCCAACTGCAAGCAGATCGCTCTCGTTTACGACCATCTCCCCTCCCCGCCAAAACTCGTCATCAAATCCCTTCTTCGCCTCTCGAACGGCGCCGTTATGGACCGTCTGATGAAAGACACCAAACGACTCTCTCTCGTCATCTTGCCGGAGTCCACTGTCGCCTTGTCCCTTCCCGACATCTTGTACCTTCTCGACATTGTCGCCTACCTTGCACCGACGCTCATATCCTTAACCATCATATTCTGGACGAGATCGGCATACGTACAGTGGAGACCACTGCCCATCGCCCCTCCAGCTTATGGAGGAGGCGTATTCCGGGGATCGTGGGTCGGTCGATTCTTGACTCAAATTGCTGCAGAGATCAAGCACAGAAGATTCGAAATCACATTCGTCAACATGGGGATGCTCGACCGAAACTCGGCAGGCGAGGACAGATGGGACGAAAGGGTCATCCAAAGCAAGGTCGAGAAATACTTTCGAGAAGCTTTGGGAAAGGACAGCAAACGAAATGAGACGGTCAGGTTTATGGGGATGAAGGAGTACCTGAAGGAGGGTGATTGGGAGGACGAGTTCGAGAGAGAAGAGATAAAGGAGTGGCTGCAGTAGCGACAAGTGAGAAGTGTGTGATCTGATTGCTTCGTTTCACAGTCCGTTGCTGATGACTGGCCGATCGCAGGGAAGTGGATATGTGTGGCTCTTTGATATTCCTCCCAAAGCAAGGTCGATGCATTTGTAGCATGGTATGAATGATGAATGCGTGGTATATCCCGTAACCTTCCGATCACAGTAAATCGAAATCGTCCAACTGGAGTAAAGCCATCAGCATCCTACACTGCATCGTGCACCCGGCTGCAGCACCTACCTCGTCGTTGTACTTCATGACGGCCTTCTTTCTCGCCGAGGTATCTACCCAAGTGACAAAGTCCTCCATGTGTCGAGTGATCAACATTGCAGGATCCGTGATGGGCGTCGGGCCAACTCGGATGTGTCCCTGTTCGATACTCGCGACCGCCTGACGGGGACGTGGGGTGTCAGCCTAGGGTGTGATAACAGGGGGTAATCTTGACATACGTCCGAGACGGTTTCAGCCATCTTGAGCCTCGCAGCAACCACTGCCAACCGCCTTCGCGCGACGGACGAGACGGTGACTTTGTTTTCGATGTCGGACGGCTTCGCTCCGGTGTCTGAAGAGATGACGAGGTGTTAATTGTCTATTCCGGGCGCCGTGTTCAGAAGTCCATCACCTACCGAGAATCCCCATGTCGTACAATTTGTTCAGCATCTCGGCCTCCTTTTGTTGTCGGAACGGATCGGTCGCTGGCAGAAGCGAGAGTTTGTGGATAAGCGACCTGAGATTTCCGCAGAGCTTGTTGTATCTGTCGAAGCGTTAAGTCAGCACGCGAGCGAGCGACCGCGATCTCGAGCTGCAGAGGGACATACTTGTGGTAGTCTTCTCGATCCTGGATATGGTACTTCCTCATGACTTTGATCTCCCTAAGCGATGCATCCTGCTTCCACTGCGATCCGGCCCAACGTCAGATAACGGAATAGCAACGAGCGAGGAGGAAAAGAACGGACGTTGAGAAAGTCTACTTTTTTCAGCAGTTTCTGCTCGTGATGCTTTAGTTGACGCATGACGGGGTTGTGTGCGGCGCTGTCTAGCGAAGCGATAAGCCGGGTTCCAGAAGCTGAGAAGGATGAGGAAGTGTGCACAAAGATGAGCGAATGCAAGAGGACAGTGGTTGAAAAGTTGGATAACCCCGCCAATCCCCGGTGGTCGCCCTCGTAAGAATCGCATTGATCACTCGGCCCTCGGTATCCTTCTCACTTCTTGTCCCTCACCCCTCGACAACACCTCTAGCTCCCCACTCCACGGCAGCCAGACCGCCTGTCGACGGCGTACAGCTCAAAGGAGAGCGCACTCGCCCGAACCGCACTGCATAAACCCCCACCTCCAATCTCGCCCGTACACGCCGCCCAGTCCGATCACCCGGAGCCGTCGCGAGACCCATCGACGTTCGACTCGGACCGCGTGTCTCCCACACATAGCTCGGTGTCTCCCTATCGGTGTATAATCGTGCAATAGGCGAGCTGGATACGGCTGCTCTTCAGATAGTGGTGGCAACAAGCATATCGTTCAAAGGAAGAAATTGGCACGGTGCGTAAGCTCTCTTGCCGAGCGAGCGGCCACGGCGGTGCGGTCGAAATACTGATCTATCTCTTCTACCATAGATCGAGAGCGCCCTCTGCACAACGTTGCTTGGTCAAGAAGCGACTATCGTCTCACCCCTGAAACACCCAGACCACCTCGGACGACTGCTCAGCACCAGGAAAGCAAGAACCGCCCACGTAAGTCTTCTCCTCCCATCACTCGCTCTCCCTTCTCCTCCACCACGCTGTACGATCAAAGCAAAGATTCAATCTCATACCCGTCCGACACCGCTTTGCTTGAACCCCCGACCGCGGTCTGCTGGCCGGCTATTGGTCTTCCATAGACATGACCTCCTTTCTATCGACTTTCCTTTCCCAACCTACCCCGCCTCCCACACTCACGCTCCACGGTGCACTGCGTTTCGGACGACATAAAGGCAACGAGCTGACGAATTCCTCTCTCCTTGTGCTTCTTCACCCACCTTGCCAACTCGATACTTTATCCCGAAATGTCACTCATGCTCGCCCTTCAGTCACCCCCTGCTCTCTCCTCCTTTCCTCGTCTCCCTCCGCTGCTCCTCCCAGGAAGAATGTCGTCGGCGCAATCGCCGCCTTCCGTCTTCAATGCTCTCGGGTCCGGCTCTTACGCCGATCGTATGAAGAAGGCCCAGCAGCTGCAGAATAGCAGATCCACGACTAACGGGGACCTTACGGCCCCGTCGACGTCCGCACCCACAACGAACTCGTCTCCAGCGATGACCCCCAAAACCAGAACACCGGCGCCAGCTACGCCGCCTGTTGAGACCAAAGACGAGGGAACGTGGAAAACTGTTTCCACAAGCAGGAGTAGACCTAAAATGGAGGAGAAGAGAAGCCACGGTAACGGCAACGGAGGAAGCAACGGCAAAGACTGGAGGGAAAGACCTGCCGAAAAGGAAAAGGAGAAAGAGAGGGAAAAGAGCTCCACCTCGCGCTCGGTCAAAAAGAGTGCTGCTGCGCCGACAGTACAACAACCAGCCAAATCCGTATCCACCCCGGTTCCCTCGACGTCCGCTTCCGCCCCCACGGGGGTTTCCAAACCAGCTTGGGGATTGACGACACCGACGATAACACAGACTGTTCAAGCGCCATCCACCATTTCGACCACGATCGAGACGCCGAAACAGAATGGGCTGGCAACGGTACCTTCCTCGCCATCGCTGAACGGCACAACGGCCGTCTCGCCTCACTTGTCAGCTTCGACAGAGACCGACATTGTCAAGGACAAGGAGGACGATCCAAGTTGGCGACCGAGACCCGAGACGGACAAGGAGATCGAAAAGGTGATGCCCCCGCCTCCCGCGCCCAAACAAGCGGCACCTCCACCGGCAGTGAACGCTTGGGATATCCGGAAGAAGAGTCTGCCGGCTCCGGCAGCGAACGGAAGCGGGAAAAGTGTTTCGGTGTCGCTGGGCGAGAAGGAAAAGACTGTTGAGAAGAAAAAGTCGACAAACAGGGTCAAGGGAACGACGACGCCCGTGGTGGCCGATCCAGTCAGCTGGCCAGATGTCAAGACAGCCGCGACAGTCGGAGGCAAGGAAGAGAAGAAGGAAAAGAAGGACGACGAGACGAGGGAAAAGAAGGACGACGAGATGAGCGTGGTCGACGAGTCTGGTGTAGCGGGAAGTGAGTAGGCAGTTGTCAACCGCAGATTGCAATCTGACGGGACTCTGTCGCAGAAAAACCGAAGTGGATCCCGATACCTGCTGCCGATCTACAAGCTGCAGCAGACAAGGCGGCGGCCGCGGACCTGTCTCGACGACAGACGAGCTCATCGGGAAGAAAGAGGACGCCTACAGCCAGTCAAGGCGAGTCATCGAAGGGAACCAAGAAACCTCTCGTCAACGGAAGCGGGAATGCCAAACCCTCACCGTTGTCAGTTTCGACAGATCCCGCCAACAAGTCGAACGGCGAAGAGATCGGCTCGACCAAAAACTCCGTCCCGCCCTCGCCCAACTCCTACATTGATCCCACCAGCACGTCGATGCGGTTTGGGACAGGTCCGCTAAATGGCCATTCGAAATCGGCGGGACCTACGCCTAATTTGCCGCAGCACTCCTTCAATCCCATTCTGCATCCAGCCAACCCCGTTAGACCCCGAGGACGGGCGGGAGAGAATGGTGGCATCGGCGGCGGAAGGGGGACGTTTGGCAGAGGACGAGGGGGCGGTTTTCGATCCAACTCGGCCATGCCATCGAATGGCAGGGGGTATGTCTCGCCTACGAACGGAAATATCACGCTGCCGGAAAACATGTATCAACGAGGATACAACTTTCAGCCGCCACCGCTTGCTCAACAGGGGCAACCATTTGCCTATTACGGAATTTACGACCAGTCTCAGTACTACAACCGGGGTCTGCCGCCGCCTCCCATGCCGGCGACCATCATCCCCAACATCGATCCGCTGCGATTCTACATTCTCGGCCAGGTGGAATTTTACTTTTCGATGCAGAATCTGGCCATGGACTTCTTTTTGCGACAACAGGTATGTTCTCTGGTGTTTTGTCTTTGCATGCATTGTGGGCCTGACGACGCTGCTCAACAGATGGATTCCGAAGGCTGGATCGAGATTTCCACGATCGCCTCGTTCAACCGCGTCAAGTCTCTCACGCCCGACCCTGCGCTCGTCAAGGAGGTCATGCTCCTCTCGTCTCTTCTGGAAGTTCGGGACGAGAAAGTCCGCTTATCTGGCCCAGACTCGAGGAAATGGGTTTTGCCTGATGCGAAGAAATGTGCCTTTGGGCCTGAGTCGGTGGTCTCTGGTACCGGCGAGGGCGAGCAAGACAGGGAGATCAAGGACACGTCGATGGGAGTGCCGGGGGAAGAGAGCAAGAAGTTTGGCGTGAGCGACGTCGGGAACGCGGTCATGAAGCATGTCGCGGCAGCGGCTCGTGGAGGGGGGGACGAAGGGACGAGCTCGACGGCGAGCGTGCTGAATGAGGACAAGAGCGACGGGGGAGACGAGGCTGTCAAGATTGGGGGCGAGGGTGAAGGCGAAGGCGAAATGACGCCGGCGACGAGTATGAGCGGAGACGGGGATGGAGAAGTCAAGAGTTTAGACTGAACGTCTGAATCACGAGTAGGTGATTATTCGCGGAGAGCAGGAGGTAATTGCTGACGGTTTATCGTGTAGGGGATCAAATGACCGACACTGCATTACCTTTTCCCGAACCATCATAGCATTTCGCATTTCTTTCGTCTCGTCTGGCCCCTCGTCCTTTTGTACGCGTCTTGTGCTTTCCCTTTTCTCACACCATCACATTGTTTATCACCATATTTTCGAATTCTTGCGTCGAGACTTTCTTTCTCTTCTCCACCACCTTCATTCATATGGCGGCAAATTCCACACATACAAGAGAGGGTTTCCGTGCATCCTGCATTGCAACGCGAGAACAAACGAAGGAGAGACGGAAAAGGGCGCTGTGGAGGTACCGGGGGGAAATATATCGCAGTATCAAAAAGCAAATATCATGCAGCCTTGTGAATGTGTACGGGTACATCGTTACATCGGTATAATAAGGGAAATAGGTATCGGCATAGGTTAGGCGAAATGACTGGCAGAGGAAGATGTCAGCTGGGATACTACGTGAAGGAGGAGGAGGATGAAGCGACGACTTACATTCCCTGCACGTTGAATGCTGCAAGGAGTCTGCGAAAATGTGGTCAGATGGAAAGATGAGGTGCAAGTGGAACAAGGACTGACTTTAACAGATCATCGACGTCCATCTTTGCCGCTCTCGATTCCGCAAAACCCGACTCGACGAGAATCTCCTCGATCTTTTCCTTCATCTCAAAGCCGTCCGGGATGATCTGTGATCCGGGTACGCCGTCGTCAGTCTTCCTCCTCGATTTCCTGGCGAGAAGCACAGTAACGCACCACACCCTTTTCCGCACACCACGTCTTGTAGTTGCCCTCGAGCATCTCCTTGACGCCCTTTGCGCGAAAGCACGCGCGGGTATGCTTGTTCATTCGCGAGAAGACGATCCGGTTGAGTCCGTCAAACTCCTCAAACTTGATCGGCGGCGGGGGATCACGGGGCGACATGCGGACGACGGACGACTCGACCTGCGGTGGGGGCCGGAAGTTGCCCTTGCCGACTTTCATGAGGTGCTCGACGCGGGCAAAGAGCTGGACGTTGGCCGAGAGACGACACCACAGTTTCGTGCCCGGGGGCGCGCAGAGGCGCAGCGCGAATTCACGCTGAAACATGAGGACGGAGGTACGGATGATGGGCCGGTGCGAGAGGAGCTTGAAGACGAGCGGCGAGGAGATCTGGGCAAACAAATATTGGGGAGGGGGAAGGGCGAAGGGGAGAAGGAGAGGGAAGAAGGGCGTGAGTTAAGGGCGTAGATACAGCAGATGGTAGAGCTGGCGAGACATACCTGGTACGGCGTGTTCGAGATGCACACGTCGAAATACGGCAGGTCCGCCTTGACGAAATCCCCAATCATCAACTCCAGTTTCCGCTGCTCGGGTCTTTGCGAGTCCAGTCAATATCCAAGCATCCCTCACGTTGATGGCAATGAGACCCACTTTCCAAGGACCCGCTTCTGCACTTCGGCCGCCATCCGGGGGTCCATCTCGACGGCCACGACTTTGCGGCATGCTTCCAGGATTCGGACCGTCAGATTTCCCGTACCGGGTCCAACCTCCAAGACGACATCGCTCGGTTTCAGCTCGGCCTAAGATGGAGTCAGGCAGGCATCACCGCGCGTGATTCGCGAGACTCACTTTGTCGACTATCCTGTTTTCATAAAACTATCAGCCTCATCCATTGATCGGCTGCAGACGAGATCACGCACCCCTGGGCAACCAACGGGTTCGTCAGGATATGCTGCCCAAACTTGGCCGTGTCGAACAGATGATTCCTCGCGCCCGATCCGGACGCCGACGACTCGCCGTTCTTCGACGGCCCACCGGGTCGGACAGAGGCCGCTGTCGGTCCGTGGGTACGAGTGAAAGTCTGCGAGGTGGCTTTGGGCATCGTTGTACGTGGTGGAGGATGGCGATGAAGGACAAGCAGGATGGCCAGACCAACATTTTCTCCAGTCACGTGCTAGATTTCAGTTGTCCGGGTGGCAAACTTTCCTGAATGGCCAAGCTCCGGTGGTAGTCCCAAGTCAGTAAGCATACAACACGCTACATCACTACCATCCCGAGAAGTCCCCAAAACCTCCCGGCTTCCTCTTCTTCTTCTCCATCCCAAACTCGACCTCTTTCCCAACGACACCACCTTGTCCTCCCACTTTGCCTAGATATTTCCCCACGCCTACCTCGTCGTCCACCTTGCGCTTCACTATCTTGCTCCCCTTTTCCCCCAGATTCGTGCCGAGCCACGTCGTCCTATCGAGCTCCCTTGCAGCCTTCTTCGCGGCACGCGCCTGCAGCGCTTCGTCCGACTGGTCTTTTTTCGCTAGGCGCGCGTTTAAGCGTTGATGGTACGCCTCGAAGGGGTCTTGCACACTTCGGTTCATTCATCAGCGCCGGATATCAAGCTTCGAGAGACGGAACAACACCCACATCGCAACTCCCGTGATCATTATTCCCTTTCCAGCGGGTTTATCGCCTCCCGGACGCACGGGTAAGCGCTCTATCGCATTCAGCACCTCTTCACCGCCGACCAGCTTCCCAAAGACGGTATGTTTGCCATCCAGATGAGGGTTCTCTCGGAAGGTGACAAAGAACTGGGATGTGTTCGACCGCGGTCCGCTGTTGGCCATTGACTATGAAGTCCGTCAGCCCCATGCTTATCGCACGACGATGTAAAGACGCCTTACAAGCACACCCCTCGCATCGTGCTTGAACGCTCCCTTTTCGCTGTATTCGTCTCTGAACGGATCGCCCCAGTATGATTTGCCGCCCTTGCCAGTACCAGTAGGATCTCCGCCTTGTATCATGAATCCAGGAATGAGACGATGGAAAGCGACATCGTTGTATTTTCCCTCTTTGGCCAACATCAAAAAGTTGTAGACCGTTTTTGGTGCCCGATCACCGTGTAGCTCGAAGTTCAGACCTCCGTAATTCGTCATGATGGTGCAGTACGCCTTGTTCCGTTGTCGATCCTTCTCCTTCGTAGACTTGAGCATTTCGTCAAACATGTCTATCATGTGTGTCAGATTTGCCATATGAAAAGCAAAGAGACACCCACACTCCTCCTCGTCAAACATGGCCGCTTCGTTCTTGAGTTCGGGCGCCAAGGCCGTACTGGTAAATGAAGCACTTGCCCTTCCAGTTGTGAAATTCGATTGGTTGTCTGTTTGCGATCAGCTGCATTGGGCGAAGTCAACGCAGTACTGCTCACAAGCTATCTGCTCAGCCCGCCTTCTCGCCACGACACCTTCCTTTTTCTCTTCGTCGGTCGGCTGCACAGTCTCTTTCGTGCTCGACGATGCGGCCGCAGCTCGCGTCTGCGCCTTGTCAGCTAGTCTTGGCATACACATGAGGCTGGATCTAGCTGACCTTCTCCGCCAGCATTTTCAATACTTTGCTCGCACCTCCAGCAGCATCGACATTGATACCTCTCAGAGGATCCGAGGCGAGGTCTGAATCTGAAGAGTTGTGTCAGGTCATCGCATCGCGATCCTCATTGGACAACTCACCATCTACTTTCTTGTCTTGCTTGACATAGTCATACTCCCTTAAATCTCTCGCAGCCAGATTTTGGGGATCCTGATACATCGCTGTAAGCTGAGTTACTATGCCAGCCACCGGAGCATAGCTCACTTGGATGGTGATGATGTCGCTCCTCTCGAAAGGCTCATCGTTGACCAAGTCTCTCCAAGATTTGGACTTGATCGCCAACAATTGCAGGGAAGCCATGTCGAATACGTTGCCCTAATCGTAATCCGTTAATAATGACAAGTTGAAGTTCAGCAATGGAACGGACGGTGTTCTTCAGAAAGACAATGTGGATGTGCGGTGAGAACACTTTGTATGTGATGGGATCGTGCACCGTTCCTTCGCCGTTCTACACGAAAATAATCAGCTAAAGACACATCTGTCGAGTATTCCTAGCTGACCTTGAAGAAGTTCAGCTTGATCAGCGCACTAGTCTCCAGCGGCTTTCCAGTGACAGGATCTGTAGTATACCATCAGGCGCATCCCAAGAATATCTGAATAATCAGAACATACTCGTCTTGAACTTGCGCACGTATGGCACGATATTGAGGAGGTCGAACACATCCGCCCGAGGATTCTCATCCGGTTTCGTATCGGCAATGACGGCCACGGGATTCTTGAACGGCTGGAGAGAGAGCGCACAACAGTCGCTGGAGGGAGTATTCAGCTAATAGCAAGTCTCAAATGTGGGGAAGTAGGATGCACTCACAATGGCAGCCTCTGGAACTCGGACTTTCCGCTTGTGTCTCTCTTCCCGTTCGATGATGCTGTGTGATCCCCCGAAGCGTGCTCCGAGTGCGTCACGTACATCTTGTCAGAGTTGTGCCCCATCTTTGTAGATTGATCTCGAGTGTACAGTCTTGAGCGCGAGTGAAAGCTCAAGAGGAGGAGACCGGATTGCTGGATATTTACAGTACTTGAGTGCCACGTGGCAAATGTTGCGGGGACTGCATAACGATGCTGTCTCTTCTCCTGCAACGACCTCCTCCTTGTACCACTACGTCACGCTCTCCACCTCGGTCGAAGCATCACTCGGCCTGGACACCTCTTTTGCTCGTGACATCCCCGGAAATGAGCAGCCGCGAGCTTGTGGGCGAGATTGTGCATAGCGGTATTTTCGCTGCCTACTTTATCCTCATCCTCGTCTCCCTGTACTTTGTTTTCGCTTCAGTCTTCGCCGGGACGAAGAGCAAGGACATCTTCTCAGGAAGACCGTTCCTGTTCTTACGCACAGCTCTGGGAGCCTTGTTATGTACTGGTTACTGTAAGTCATACCCTTCGGAACAAGCTGATGAACCCTAGACTTGGCCAAGTTCATGCTCGTGGGTACTCATGACGACCTCAAGATCAACATACTAATACAGTCGCAGTCCTCCTATGACGACTTCGCGAAGACGAACCGCAGGGCTGGCGTAGCTGGCTGGCTGGCCAACACTTCTCTGTTCGAGCAAGCTTGGTCGGCAGTCAGCATCGACAAGACGAGCTGGTGGAGGAGCAGTTTCATCTGTACATGGACAGTTCTCTTCTCTGTATTGCTCTCCTCTGAAAGTGAGTAGGGTCGTGTTCTCAAGACGATTTACTGATGCCCTTGCAGGTACACGACGAGGAATCCGGTATCCCTGGGCTTATATGGTCCTTGGTCAATTACTCGCTGTATCCGTCTCGACGTCGCTCTTTCTCGCTGCGATGTTCCTCCATCCTCCCGTATCGCCCGCCAAGAAAGCTCCGGCCACTATATGGCTCCCTCTGCTTCTATGCCTGGGCACCATTTACCGAACACCACTCGTCGTTGGCACGGAACGATTCTTCTCCAATCTCGTGTGGATGCACGCCCTCCTCATCTATCCCTTCGTCCAATTCGGGCTCCCTGTCCGAACCGACCTTTCTTCCTGGAATCGTAATTTCGGTATCAAGGGCGAGATCCCGTACAAGTACGTATATGGGGTGCTCGGCGCCCTTTCCGGAGTCATTCACTACCAGAACACCATGGCTTTACCTACCGTTTCCGACCTCCCCTCTCATATCTATAAGCACGCATTCTCCCACCCAGCTCGAACAGCAATCTCCATTGACGTCTTTTGGGTCGGACTCACTCTGGTCGCATGGTTTGTCGTCACGGGGTCGACCACTTTGAAAATCGTGAAAGCGTCGATCGTTCTTCTGGCCGCTAGCTCTGGAATTGCTTCGTTCACGGGAATCAACTGGGGACTGGTAGCCAGTCTCGTTCCAATGGGAATATTGGCCGGATTTGGCGCCTTTATGTATGGTATCTCGAATCTCCGGTCGAAGAACCAGACCAAGCGAGGGCAGCTGTTGGAAAGTCTCGGCTTGGAGGACCACGGCGTGATTCCTGGAACCGAGGACAGGGCGCCTAAGATGAGGGTGAGGAAGACAATTGTTGGGTTTTGGCATCCGTTCTGGTGAGTGCTTTTGGCTTCAAGCACAGGTCGGTTAATTGACCTGTGGTTGGGCAGTAATGCTGGAGGCGGGGGCGAACGTGTGCTCTGGTCTGCTATCTCCTACCTTCAGAGAACCGATCCAGACGTCGTGATACTCGTCTATTCGGGAGATTATCCACTTGCGTCCAAGGAGGAGATCCTTGGCAAAGTGAAGGTAAATACCCGAGCGTGAAACCGAGAATAAGTGTATTGATTGTGACTACGATCTGGTAGAATCGATTCTCGATTGAACTCGACCCTAAAACGATGCAATTCATCCCTCTACCGTCCCGGGAGCTGATCTCGGATACCTACTGGAAACACTTCACTCTTTTGGGTCAGTCTTTCGGAAGCTTGGTTCTGGCCTACGAGGGGTTATGTGGCAAGTCAGGCCTTTGGGGAGACGTTTTCCTCGGTACGTGACTATCGCTGAGGAGATGTCTGATGCTAAATTGTATGCACTAGACTCCATGGGCTACGCATTCACGTTCCCATTTGTTCGATTCATCGCGGGAAGCGAGATTGCGATTGGAGCATACATCCACTACCCCACCGTCTCCACGGATATGGTCAAGAGAGTCCGGGAGAGGGCGGATGGAATTGAAAACGGCGGTGTCGCAAAGTCTGCCGTCAGGACTTGGATAAAACTCGTGTCAGATATGGACCATAGTCTCCAAACTATCGTAACTGACATCCCTCTTCAGATACTACCGCATCTTTACCTCGTTGTACTCGACCTCCCTGCTGTTCTCGCAACACACCATGACAAACTCCTCATGGACGCAAGCTCATATCCAGTCCTTGCTTTCAGCTGGAAAGAGATCTTTCGTTGCGTCCGTATTGACAATGGATCAAACCTCCATCGACAAGAGGATACAGCGGGGCGAAGCTGTCAAGGCAAATTTACCCAGATGCGAAGTGGTCTATCCACCTTGCGATACAGATATCCTCGTCAAGCTTGGCAATTTGGGCGGTCGTCGCCGAGAAGTCGTGTCCCTCGCCCAGTTCAGGTGAGCGCATGTCGGTCAATAACACCCGCTATGGCTGATGACTGTGTCACACGACAGACCGGAGAAAGAGCACGCCAAGCAGTTACACGCCCTCTCCGCGCTATTCGCCAAGTACCCGCAAGACAGGGATGTCAGGCTCACGCTCATGGGCGGATGTAGAGGCCCATCTGACGAAGAGCGGCTGAAGGGTCTGGAGGCGCTGGCACGAGATCTCGGAATATCTGTATGTCATCTCTTGTCCTATTATCAGTGGGGCTGACGCAGCCACGGGATGAATAGGATTCTGTGGAGTTCGTGGCAAATGCGCCGTATGAAATCATCGTCGAGCGGTTAGGTCAGGCGTCCATCGGTCTGAACACTATGCAGGACGAGCACTTCGGCATCAACATTGTTGAATTCATGGTGAGTCACGCGACTTGGCACAGCAAATAAGAGGAGCTCCGGAGGTTGACGTAAAGCTACATCAAAAATAGGCGGCTGGGTTGATTCCAGTTGTCCATTCGTCAGCCGGCCCATTGTTGGACATTGTCGTGCCTTTCAACGGGGAAAAGACTGGTGCGTGATTACGCAGCTTCCGAGAAAATCAGTGCTTTGCTGACTTGTTCCTTTGCGGTGCAGGTTTCCATGCGACAGATGCAGAGAGTTTTGCCGAAGCCTTGCATGCGGCATTAAGCATGTCGACGACGCTTCAGAATAGGATGCGGAAGGCGGCGAGGGCGGCAGCAGTCGAGAGGTTTTCGGAACTGGAATTTGACAAGGGGCTTGGCAGAGGCTGGAAAATTTTGCGGGAGAGCAGACAATAGCAATAGACAATTGTAGATAGTATAATGTATGCGAAGTAGGAGGCGAGACGACCCTCGTTTGCGTGTGCCTATGCTAGGATGACTCTGTGAGGGAAGGAACGCGTGGTCGCTGGTGTGGGAGGCGGTGGCGAGGCTGTGTCTGGTGTCTTGTGACTGGTAACTGATGTCTTGCCTCTCACAGGCGGTGTATATACTTTGGCTGTGTTAACAGGCCGACGAGCAAATCAATGCCTAGGCGTGTTGTGGGAATGAGGGGAGCCGAAATCTAGACCGACTGAATTTCCGGGAACTATAGAGTTTACCCAATTGGCTTCGGGATCATGTCTGTATCCGGTATTCTTCGGCGTGGCGACCTCGTGTCGGTCCTGAGGGAACCCAGAGGAGCCCAATTCTCCGAGGGGTTCTGGATGGGGTGCCCCCTCTACGGATGCGGCAAGAATTCCGAGCCCCCTTAACGTTATCCGCTTTTGCATCCTCAGGGCAACGACGTACGCTGGCCGACGAAGGGGATGATGCATAATTACACCCCCATGTCATCATTGAATGGAAGGGCCATGAATATAAGCACCCGAAACGGGAGAGCGGGGGTCTTCCTGTTCCGGTCGCATTCATCAACTCTGTCTCGAATTGTTTTGATCGCCCGTTCGTTGATTTATTCTCCACGAAGGGGAGGGCCATACGGAGCTTTGGGGAAATAAGCATCATTCAGGACCAGCCATTCGGATCCCCGTGAATCGTGAATCGAGTGAGTTGTCTCACTGGGTGGCAGATCCAACAGAGTGGAGTTCTCGATCCCGTCGCTGATCCTGTATGTCCGGACAGAGGGAAACGAAGCGCAAAGCAGGGCTCCGAGTTATATAATCCAGTCCCACTGCGCTGGTCCCCCTGCTCTCGTCACACATACACACACACACCGCTCCACTACTCCTCTGGCAGATAACAAAAAGCAGAAACATAATTAGGAACGACAGCGTGAAACCCGGTCCTGGTCTTAGCTCCATCGCATTTTGCCCTGACTCGTCCTTTTTGGGGGCCTTACCGGACCGTCGCATTGCGAGACGATAACAGCAGAGTACACACACCTGCATCGACCGACGATGTCCCCCATCTTGTCCGCCGCGATGCTTCCATCGCACATCGACACCAAATTCGTTGCGCCGCCGATGCGAGCTGCCGCGCAGATGTCAGTCCGTGCTTTGGATTCTGTGAGTGATCTTCCAGGCGCTTTCCCACGCGGGGTCCACCAGCTCATGCATCAAAACAGCTGCCGCTACCGCTGCTCATTATGGTATTTCTCGGCTGTCTGGCGCTTCTCCGATGGCCGTGAGTATTATTTCCCCTTGTCCTCGCCCATCACGCTTTCCTCTTGCCAAGTACGCAGTACTGACAACCCCCGTTTCAGTGTCAAAACACATGCCATTCTTCCCACGCACTCGCCCACGATCCTCGAAAAGGATCGCCTGTCCCCTCTTGCCTTCACATCCCGTCCCCTCCTCACCAACTC
>JASZXS010000322.1:0-19021 GCA_035521475.1 Tremellales sp. Uapishka_1 | reverse complement strand
GAGTACACGACACTCACGTCTCTTTGACCATATTGCCTGATGATTTCTGAGTGGTGTGAGAAAAAGAAAGTGATTGGTGAGTTGAAGGGGGATGTGCAAGTTTTGCGCGAGCGCGGTGTGGCAGGTGGAGGGACTGAAAACGACAGCGATTTCCGGGCGGCGGTGTAAGTTTCTGCCTTGCTTCTCCTCGGTAGAGGTCTGCTACACAGGCTCAGTGATGTTGATGCGAATGACAAAGTCGATTGCTATGCGTCCATTTACACCGACAATCTCTAGCTCGGTCGACGGTGGCCGAGCCGATTTTTGCTGGAATCGCATAGAAAGAAATGGGGTTGATACAGCTGCTCCCGGGCCCTCATCCGAGAAATCGCCGCCACGTCATGATCGACCTGAAACACGGTCACGTGAGGTGGAACAAGCGGGGCACAACTGCCACTGACTTGTAGCTCACCATATCCTTTCAACCCGGTCGTCTCTCTGCACTCCCTCCATTCTCCTTCTCCCTCTCCCTCCTCCCCCCCTCTTGCGCTCCTCCTATATCCAAGAGATACAGGCTCAGTCGAAAAACATGGGGGAAATCATCATTCCCCCGTCCTCCACCACCCCTCCCTTACCTCCACCCTCGACGACAGCGGCGGTGCCAGCGTCCGACTTTGCGACTCGAGGGATCCGAACGCCCGATCATATCGACAAGCTACAGCATGGGCTTCAAATGCACGATTTCCACCAAACACTCAATTCGCTGCATGCCGGTGCGAGTCTCGCGCGAAACTACCTGGGAGGACCGATCTTTCATCTGGTGTCACCAAATACCTTGGTGATCAACGCGACACAGAGGGCGCCGAGAACGGGAAGAGGTGGCAGTCAGAAAGAGGGGAAGGTCGAGACATTGTTGAAATCGGACGACGAAGGCGAGGGGCAAGCGAAGAAGGCCAAAAAGAAGAACAAGAAGAAGAAGAAAAAGAAGACGAGCACGCTCGAGGTCGAGTCGGAGGAATTGGTCGAGGAGGAGATCGGGCTGGCGAAGGAGGATATTCTGGTGGAGGAGGACCAGGAGGTGGAAGAGGTCGTGGAAGATGCTCGTCGAGACGTCGTGGAAAGTCAGGTCGTGGGGAATGAACATGTCGTCGAAGCGGAAAACGACGCGGAGGTCCTGGAAAAGCCAAAGACTCCAGTGACATTGGAAGATGAAGGAGAATCGACAGAGTCCCCAAGGGATATCTTGACTGAGCTGCAGGAGAAAGAAGCAAAGACGGTGATCCCGATGCCGCTCACGCGGAAAGAAAGAAAGGCCAGGGAGAAGAAAGCCAAAAAGGCTGCCAAACAGGCGATCGGGAAGCCGCCAATCCCTCCCTCCCCCTTCGACATGCCCGTTACCGAGCCACGCACTCACTCTCCTTCGCCTTCACCGTCCACTCCCGACCTGTCCAACGACAGCGGTACCCCATCCCGTCCTTCCTCTCCGCATTTTGAGACTCCCTCGAACCCGGCCTCGGCGAATGCTACCCCTACGCCTGAATCGATCGCGACGCTCATACAGCAACACGTTCCGCTCTCGTCACCTCCTGTGTCCCCTGCCACTACAGAGGACGGCGAAGAAACCCCCAAAGCGCATACCCCGGAGAAATCCTCCTCTATGGTGGCATTGAGTAACGAGTCCGCCCCTGTCGTCGACATCGGAGTTTCTGCTTCCTCCGCAACATCTGCGGAGGAAGTTGGATCTGCACCATCGACAAAAGATGAGACGTACAGCGACACCAAGTCCGTACCTCTTGCTGTGGGCGCTCACACCCCGCCCACCATGGCCAGTGAACCCCGCTCCGCCACCCCGCGAATCGTCATAACTCCTCTGCCCGATCGCTCCCCACCCCTCCGAGCTCCCCTCGCCACTGTCCATCCACTTTCCCGAGCCTACACTCTCTACTTCTCCGACACCTCCACGAGTGGGAGAAGCCGGTCGAGATCGTCCCCTACCGCCGCGGCGTATGCCGACGGTCTCGTCCCGCTCTTCACCTCGTCCACCGTCGAAGACGTTCTCGGAAGCTGGAAGGCGCTTCGACGAAAGATTGCCATCGCCAAAGATCGCAACATCGAGGAGCCCGGGATGCCCATTAAGCGCGGCTCGGGGGGGCTCGGACTGCACTACCTGTCTGACGACAACAATTTCCACTTCTTCGTCCATGGCATTCGGCCGATGTGGGAGGACGAGTACTGCACCCTCGGCGGCAAATTAATGATCACGGGGAATGGCGTGTTGGTAAGTTGTCCAAATGGTCTAGGTGGCTCGCTCGGAGCTGACGGGACAACAGATGGACCAAACGTATCTCGACCTTGTCTTTCTGCTCATCGGCGGGCGACTGGACGACGAATGCGCCATCCCGCCCGGAACGAAAAACATGGTCTGCGGTATAGTATTGTCGAGACGAAAGGTCAACACCCGAATCGAGATTTGGCTGGGGGGCAAGGAACGCCCTAACGGAGAATGGTGCGCCCGACTGGAGGGCTGGCTGGCGGCCGAGCTGGGCCTCAGGGTGCTTCCGTACAAGGCCTTCCACCCCGGGCAGGCGTAGAGGTGAGCGGCGAAAAGAGGGTAACGAAGAGAAGAAGAAAGAATCAATAGAGGGAGAATACAGAGACCCACCGTTTATAATGTTCATGACCACCCCGCCATCGCCATTGCAGCTAGTCCTCATCGTTCCAAGCAGTCAGATCCGTAGCTCTATTCTACCATATTTCATCCATGCAAGCATCCATGTGCTCGGTGCCGCGTACAAGCTGTCCACCGTTGGGCGGGAAGGAGCGATTCTTGAGAGGACTCAGGTGAGTGGAAAAAGGGTATCCACGTCTAGGGCGGCCGATCTTGAGGAGAAATGCATTACATACATGGAATCTAGTGGTCCGGATCGTGCCTCCGTGTCTCCCTGTTCCTCTCTCTCTCCCACCATCCCCGTACGCTTCCACCGTCCTGGATGCTTCCAGCAGTGATCCACCCTCATTCCCCCTATTCTCTCGCCTGATCGGTCTCCGAGCCCCCGCCCCTGCCTCTCACACACTCTCCAACCATCTTCATCTACCGGATCTACGGCCCAAAGAAGGTCTTCAGCGCCATGATCAGACACGCTATCGACACATAAGGCGATAGACGTTCCCCTATCCTCGCGCACTTGAAGAACAGTCCGAGAAACCTTGGGGTGGCCGTTAGCGCCCGTTCCAATCAGACAGTGTTCCGCTCACCCTTCACGATTCCTGTCCACCAGTCCTGGGGCAACGGCGCGCACGTACGTGCAGGTACATATCAGGAGAAGCACGACGAGAAGGAGGGATTCGAAATTGAAGAATGCGGACTGGATGGAGTCAGCATGGGCAAACGTGCCGGGAGAGCATAAGCGTTACCATCTCTGTGGGGTCTGTAAAGGCCTATCCCCAGCTCTTCGAGATGTTGTTAGGAATGGTAGATGCGAGCAAGTGAAGTGGAAAGACGACCACTGCATCAACTCAACACGTCACAGCTTCCCCCGCGACCCGATTGATTTTTCCCCGCACTTTCACGGGTTACTTTCGTATTCCTCGTCTACGCATGTCGGCGCCCAGACAGAGAAAGCTGGGCTCGCTGAGCTCGGTATGTGTAACTGGGTGAAAGAGGGGGTCGCTGCTGATCCGATTGAAACGCAGTTCGGGGCGTTCTTTACGGTTCCCTCGACGGCTTCGAGCAGTAAACTGCAGGATGCAAGGTTGATGCCCCCGCCCCCGCCGGGGATTCAGACCAAGACGAAGCTGCAGACGCAGAGGTCAGAGGAAAAGTCGAAGCCTCGAGCTCAGATACAGGTCAAGGGGAAGGGGAAAGGCAGAGAGGTGATTGTCATTGATGATGAGGATGAAGAAGCAGGTGAGTCACCTGGGAGAGCAGGATGCATGGTCTGAGGCTGGTGTCTGGTCGAGCAGTCACAGCTGTGAATACAGATGGCATGTGGACAGACGTCTATGGTCCAACAAGCGAGGTGAGATCGAGGTCCTGGACGCCGACTGACTTGCTCGGCAGGCGGAACTGGCACCGGGGAAGGCTCGAATCTCGAAGCTGAAGAGCTGGCTGGGAGAAGCTATCTATGGGGTCCCAGACGGCAGTGCGAGCGTGAGCGAAGCTTCGAGAGACAGGATACGGAAGTACAAGGTGGGTCCGGGGCGAGCTCTAAGGCGGGGACTGACGGCGTTGTAGAGGATACTGCTTTTGACTGGACCTGCTGGGACTGGAAAGACGACGAGCGTACGACTGATCGCGCAGCAAATGGGTCTCGAAGTGCTCGAATGGGGAGAAGGCGTCGAGGAGTCGAGTCTCGGCTGGGGGTTCGGTGCGTCTGGGAAATAAGGCGATGCTCATGTTGCTGATACGGGGTGTCAGATCGCGAGTCCTCGACGGCGAAGTTTACGACGTTTCTCGCACGCCATTCGTATCCGTCCTTACCCACGTCCTCGACCTCCTCCACGTCCTCGTCATCGGCTCAACCGCAGAAACCGAGAATACTGCTGATGACCTCTCTCCCGAATCTATCGCACTACGCGACGAAAGAGACATTTCATCAGGCCTTGTTGTCGTTCTGCAAGACGTACTCATCCTCGAGTTGCCCATTGGTCATTGTCCACTCGGATGCTGGGATGGGAGGGAGAGCGGAGGAAAGCTGGATGGAGCGGGATCGGGGCGGACGCGAGGGCGCGATTGAGGTGGTGGGCAAAGACGTCAAAGATGGTCCGTGGTGTTTTGAGCTGGAGTGAGTGATTCTCCGAGTTGGATGTGGGTACGAATTGATGTTTGGCTTGGCTGAAACAGCTTCATACCCCTCGCCAATACATTCATTACGAAAGCGCTGAGTAGGGTAGTCCAGCTGGCGATCCCACTGCCGAAGAACCGACCGTCAGCGTCGACGCTGCAGCTTTTGGCACATACGTCCAATGGGGATTTACGATCCGCCATCAACTCGCTGCAGTTGTTGTGTAAGCGCAGTATAGGACCGGGCGTAAAGAGTGGGAGTAAACGCAAAAATAGGGAGGAGGACGACGAGGAGGAAGCGAGGACGGCGAAGCGGACTGGGAAGGGGAGTCGAGGGGGCAAGGGCGCGAAACTGGACGTCAGCCGGGACTTACGCCTAGTGTCAGTGGAAAATCTGTGTAAGCGAGGGGTCATCGGCTGAGGAGATGATAGGCTTGATGCGGTGACGAGGAGAGAACAGAGTCTAGGGCTTTTCCATGCGCTGGGAAAAGTGTTCTACAATAAACGTTGGTCGAAGAGGCGAACTATCCAAGGAGGTGATACTGATCCGTCAATCAACCCAGGGCTGAACGATCCTGGAGAAGACGAGCAGGATCAAGAAGAAATCTCGAGGGTGAGAAAAATGGTGGATCCGGATCCGCTGCCGCCGTCTCTGGGAGAGCACGAGCGACACAAGTCCATGATTGACATGGAGGTCAGTCGGTTTCCTATGGCACGCGAGCGAGACCTCTGACGGGACCGCAGACTTTCATTCCCACCATCCCGGTCGACGCGTCGTCCTTCGCACTGTGGATCCATCAGTCCATCTACTCGTTCTGCAATGATATTGAGGAGGCGTCGATGGCGGCTGATAATATATGCTCGGCGGACATCATGAGGACGGACGACGACTTTGTGAGTCGAGTCGTCCACTTTGCTTCGCATACAAAGCCGACGAGTCAAAACAGTGGCAATCGAGTCCGCAGGCTATCGCGTACTCGCTTCATTTGACCATTCGGGGAGCTCTCATGGCTTTGCCTTCTCCCGTCCCGCGGTAGGTCGACGTTGCGGCAGACGGGTAATCTCCACGTTTGCTGATGGCGAGAATAGCAACAAGCAGAAAGTGCTCAAACCGCAATTCTTCGAGGCGTTTCGAAGCGAAAGGGATAATGCTCAGTTGCTCAACACCGCCACGGGGTACATGGTGACCAAGGGGATCGCGGCCAGTACCTTGTTGTCGGAACGGGACTTCCACGAGGAAGGAGAAGCCCCCTGGGGTGGGATGCTGGGCAAGAGCGCATTGGCGGGCGAGATGATTCCCATGATGGTCAAGATCCAATCCGCTTCCTTGCGTGAGTCGAAGCGCCCCGAGGGGGGTGCGCATGACTCAAATGTGCGTTGGACAGGTCCCCTGCTTCCTGCCTCGGTGAAAGGACTGTCGCTACCGCCTTGGCAGATGTACTCGTCTCAGGCCAACGGGTCCGAGGATGAGTTGACGGCAAAAGATACATTGCTCGAGGAGGACGAAAGAGATGATGCGGGCCAGGACGGCATGGGAAATGTACCGTCTTCACAGGGATGGGATATGGGAGAAGACTATGGGGAGGAGAAGGAGGAGCTGGGCTGGTTGGACGACGACGAGATTGAGGACTGGGATTGAGAGGTAATCCCGCTGCCGTGTACGCATACGGCACCGCTCCGCCACCCATCATGTATTTGCTTCCGCGGGTCCACGCTCCTTTCGGAATGGGTACGATCGATATGCACGTCACTACTACCGCACCGTGTCCTCCCTCATACTTTCATGCTCGGCCGTGGTCTATTAAGACGACCACTCAAGAATTTAACAAGCACAAGACAAGCACTTCGACCTCCCGCCGGAACAAGGCTACTGCATATCCGTGCTCAAAGCACTGTGAGTTCACCGTTCTCCACCGAAAGTCCCCAAAGGCGACACGCTTGCTCATCGTCGAGTCCAGACAACCTCGATTGTCCGTCCCACCAAGTCTCAAAGCCCAAACCTCAGAAGACGTATTTGTCTCTGCTCCCATACCCCGACCTCCACCATGTCCGACCCAGTCCAGGGCGGTGCGGCTGTCTCGGCCTCCAAGAATCCCGAGGAATATCGACTCCCCACGACCGTCACTCCCAAGGTGAGCTGCGCGGTTCCCCCTGTTGAGGGTGTCCGCTGATTTGACGGCAGCACTATGACCTCGTCTTCAAGACCGATCTGCTGTCCTCCCCGCCGTCGTTCTCGGGCGAAGCGCTGATCCACCTGTCGGTCCACAAGGACATCACCTCGCTCGTGCTCAACCTCCACTCCTCCCTCAATATCTCGCACGTCGCCATCTCGCACTCCGAGCTCAAGTCCACCTCGTCGCTTGTACTTCCGCTGTCGCAGCTCAAAGTCGATGACGACCAAGAACGAGGAACGCTCGATCTGTCGTCTCTGCCCGAGGGCAAGTTGCGGGCGGGCACGGAGGCCAAGGTGTTCTTCAAATGGGACGCAGAGCTCAACGGGAGTATGCTGGGATACTATAAATCCGTCGGCGAGGCGGACGAGCAGACGGGAAAGAAACCTGTGTGAGTAGGGGGGAATGGAAACTATGCGGGTCGGTGGTAGTGGACTGACGAGATACAGCTACGCTTTGACGCAGTTCGAGCCGACCGCCGCGAGAAGGGCGTTCCCGTACGTATACTGCCCTGAACAATGGGAGGCCTGTCATGACTGACGATGATGACGACGGCTGCAGGTGTTGGGATGAACCCCTCATCAAGTCGACGTTTGCCGTGTCGATGATCGCTCGGGACGGCAACACCGTTCTCGCCAACATGCCTTCTGTCGCTAGCAAGCCTTGGAAAGCTCCGTACGTCACGCCCGAGTCCATTGTGCTCGACTCGTACGAGCTCGGATCCATGTTGGGCGAGTCGTCCCGTAGCGGCAAAACCGAAGGCCAGACGAAAACCGAAGGTCAGACCAAGACTGAAGGACAGACCAAGACCGAAGGATCCAAGACGGAAACATCGACCTCTAGCGCTTCATGGCAGATTACCAAGTTTGAGACAACCCCGCTCATGTCAACCTACCTCGTCGCCTTTGCTTCGGGCGAGTTCGCCTCTCTCGAGAGCGAGCATCATTCCAAATTGACGGGAAAGACGGTCCCTCTCAAGATCTTTTCGACTCCCGACGTCATCAAGCAGGCGCAGTTCGGACTGGATATCAAGAAATGGGCGCTCCCGATTTACGAAGAAGTGTTCGACATCCCGTACGCATTGCCCAAACTCGATACCCTCGTCGCCCACGACTTTGATGCGGGAGCGATGGAGAACTGGGGATTGATCACGGGTCGAACGACGGCGTATCTGTATGATCCCGAAAAATCGTCACTCGCTGCGAAGAAGCGAGTCGCCACCGTCCAGTGTCACGAGCTTGCGCACATGTGGTTTGGCGACATCGTCACCATGAAATGGTGGGACAATCTTTGGCTGAACGAAGCCTTTGCGACCTTGATGGGAGAGTTGGTGATTCCCGATCGAATTTGGCCAGAATGGAAAGTCCGGGCCGAGTTCCTCAACACACATCTTTCGTCAGCCCTCGCGCTCGACTCGCAGCGATCGTCCCACCCCATTGAAGTCGACTGCCCGGACGCGAACCAGATCAACCAGATTTTCGACAGTATCTCGTACTCCAAGGGCGCTTCCGTTCTTCGGATGTTGTCGTCTGTTGTGGGCGAGGAGAAGTTTTTGAAGGGAGTCTCGATCTATCTCAAAAAGCACCTGTATGGAAACGCTGAGACCAAGGATCTCTGGGACGGTATCTCCGAAGCGTCTGGTCTGGATGTTGCCAAGATCATGGCGAACTGGACATTGAAGATCGGATTCCCGGTTCTTACCGTCAAGGAGTCGGGCGGCAAGATCGAGGTGACCCAGAACCGATTCTTGTCGACCGGCGATGTGAATCCCGAAGAGGACGAGACCCTGTGGTGGGTGCCCCTGGAAATCAAGACTGTGAAAGACGGAAAGACGTCTGTTGACCACAAGGCGATCCTCTCGGAACGAAGCACGACCTTTGACCTGAAGGGTGCCGACTCGTTTAAGTTGAACGCTGAGACGACCGGTGTGTACCGAGTCGCGTACTCGCCCGAGCGATTGGTCAAGATGGGCAAAGAAGCCGCAACCTATACCGTCGAGGACCGAGTGGGTCTGGTATCGGACGCGACCACCCTCGCCCGAGCGGGATATGCAAAAACCTCGGGCTCGCTCTCGCTCGTCAACGAGCTTGGCAAGACCGAGACGGAATTCCTCCCGTGGTCCCAGATCGGCGGCGCGCTTGCCAAGCTCTCGGCGGTATGGTGGGAACAGCCCGAGTCCGTCAGGAAGTCGATCGACCAGTTGAAAAGCCAACTGTTCAAACCCACTGTCGAGAGACTGGGCTACGATGATGGCCCCAACGACGCGCCCGATATCAAGGAGCTGCGAGAGCTGGCCGTCTCTATTGTGGCCGGTGCGGAAGACAAAGAGATCTTGGCCGAGCTGAAAGCTCGCTTCGAGCCATTCTTGAAGAATGGAGACGACTCCAGGATCCCGCCCGATCTCCAACGAACCATCTTTCTGAATGCCACTCGACATGGTGGCGTGGAAGAGTACGAAAAGATGCTCAAGGTGTACAACCGGCCTCCGAACCCGTCGTCCAAGGTCGATGCGATGTATGCTCTATGCTCGACGAAGGACGAGGCTCTGCTGGATCGAACCTTTGACATGATTGGTAACGGGTCCGTCAAGGACCAGGACGTGTACATCTTTGCGGTAGGTCAGATGTGTAGTCCCGTAATATGGATACGCGGCTTATGAGACTTGTAGTTCGGCTTGGCGGCAAACCGAAAGGCAAGAAGAAGAATGGCAGATTATTTCATGAAGGAGTACGACACTGTGAGTCATTGTTGAGGGGGTGGTCTGTGATCTATCTTGCTGACCGTGGGGCACTACTCAGTTGGTTAAGCGTTTCGGCGATGGCTTCGGAATCAACTACTGTGAGTTGGAGGCATGATACCAGGTAATGCAAGCCTGATGTGGTTCGGCGCAGTGATCAAGGGTTCATTCAACTCGTTGTCCAGCTATGACGATCTGAAGATGGTCAAGGTGAGAGGATGACGAATTGACAAGCTGGCCGCGCAAAGCTGACAGATCCGAAATCGCAGGCATTCTTCAAGGACAAGGGCAAGTCGGATCACCATGATGCGGGATGAGCGTTAACGATCAAGACAGATATCCGCAAGTTCAAACTCTCCGTTTCGCAGACCTACGATACCATCCAAGCCGCAGCGGATTGGTTGGCGCGAGACCAGAAGGACGTCGAAGAGGTGAGTTTTGCATTCCGAGTGCTCACCTAGGGCAAAGAGCTGATCCGCATATACAGTGGTTGAAGGACAACAAATACTTGTAAAGAAATAGGCAGGAGAAGCAAGCTGAAAGAAGTCAAATTGTCATGCACTCATTGAAGGTGTACCTCGCTGCCCTTGTTTTTCAGAGGATCGTTCACAGCCAAATGTTAAACTCTTGCCGCGCTGACTTCCTGCCTTCTACCGGGCTTCCCTCTTCGCGCTGTCCTTGCGAGGCCGTCTCTATTTCTCGCGCGTCATCCTCATTCAATGTCGTCATCCAGTATACTTCTTTCATCCGTTCCTTTTCCCTCACAATCCGCCGAACAAGTCAGTCCTACTGCCGACCGGCTCGACCAACAATAGCCCAAAGCGAACGAACAGGGTTACGGGCTTCTCGGGATGAGTTCTGTCTACCCTCTCGGGATGCAACTCGCCAGCTACTGAAAGGTGATCCATGCGGTGATACAAAGAATGAACGGCCCAGCCTTCTCTAGGCAAGCAAGCCACTATACTCCGTTGAGATTACTCTTCCCTGTCCTCCTTCGACCCTCGTGTCCTCGTTATCCCCTGATACCATTTCCCTTGTTGCTACACTTTTTAGGCGGGGGCAATCATGCCTGCAGCCATCATCTCCTCGGGCGTCCTGGTAGAAACGATGCCCGTCAGTAGTGTTACTTGTCTACGGAGCCAGAGGCCGGGACGCCGAGACTCACATTGTCGAAGACTCGATCATGATGCCCACACCGATCCGCGACGTATCCTTGGCGTGGTCAATCTCTCCCCCAACCAGGAACGCAAAGGCCGGTGTGAACCGCTGTTCCAACAGCATGCCGACCTTTCCAGAGCTGTCGACCTGGCCTCGGAACGTCGACATTCGCATGTCGTATTTCGCGCCGACGGTCGCGAGCGCCTCTCGCTTTGCGGGACCCATCATGGAGGGGCCCTGGATGATGGTCTGGAGATCGAGCGCGACGTCGACTTTATCGCTCAGTCGCTGGTAGTAGGTCGCCTGGATGTTGCCCGAGGGCTGGAGTTGCGCTGTCGCGGTCCACGAGGGCTCAAAGGGCGCCGGCAGGGATGGGTCGACAGAGATGGGGGTGAAGGATGGGAGGGAAGTGAGCTTTGCGAGCCACGACGTCGAGGCTTCGAGAATGTTGGGTTGCGGGTGCTGGATCACGGTCTCAAAACCGGCGGCGAGACGCGGGGAGAAGGAATGCAGGAACGAGACCATGTGGATTCCGGTCAGGTCGGTCGGCGACGGGTTGATGGTTTTCAGGTTGAGCGAGTAGTGGGGGCCGAGATGGTCGTGCTCCAGCTGCAACATCGAGTGTCCGGCCGTTTGCGAGAACTGCCCGAGAGTAAGCCCTTCCGCAAGATGGAGGATTCTCCCTAGACTCACCTGTCCCTGAATCTTGGTCAAATCGTTACCCGACCACGTCTGGTTGGCTCGCATGGTCACGTTTCCGGAATTGTCGACACCTCCTTGCAGCAATGTCTGCCCAGTGGGGTTAGCGCCTTGTTCTCTCGCCAAAGGGCATATCAATACAATATTGACCCACCTGGGCGTTGGCAAAGATCGCGCCAAAGCTGTAGTTTGCGGGCTTTGTCGCCGAGCCTAGAGCAAACGCATGTGAGACCTGGAAAGCAGGCGACATGGACACGGCCTTTGTGAGATCCGCCCTCGCGCCTTCGAAAAAGTAGTTGGTCAAGAGGGTTTCTGCACCATTCTCAGCCTTGTCTCCTGGAGCCTGCAATCGAGTGACTAACGGTTGACCTCTCTCGTCAGGTTCTCTGTCGTTCCCGGCTGAATCAGCCCCATGCTCTCCTTCCATCCGTGGAATTTATTGACAGAGTTGGCGAATGGCGCCGTTACGGGGTGGAAAAGTGAGGCTGCGGCATCGAGATACGGTCCGATGGCTGGGGGTGTGGGGAGCTTTTCTGACGACATGCTGCACGGAGGTGTGGTGGCGTACGGAGGGGGAAATACCAAGAAGGACCGGTGGTCGAGTGGAAGTGGGTGGAAATAGTAGACTGGACCACGACAATGACCGATCTTTTGATGGCACTATGCGGAATTAACCAATGTGGCGCTGGTAACAGGCATCCTATATATCCTGGTTTGTTTTCGTGGACGAGCAAGTCTCTTGGTCCAGTCATACAAGCAGGACAACCCCATCTTCGACAGCGTCACCTCCCGTCAGCGCCAGTGTATCGCGTGCGAGAATGACTTCTGCGAGATCGAGCAACATCCCAACGTTCACCGCAGAGTCGCTTTCGCTTTCCGCCTCGCTCTTTACCTCCTCCATCGATTCTTGGGTACCCAAGGACTTCGGACTCGTCAAGACGGACGAGGACAAGCGGAAAGAGTTCGCGTCCGCTTTCCGACCAGGCGGCGCCGAGCGCAACGAGAGGTGAGTCGAGGCTGGCCCAGAGCACAGTAGAGAGCTCGACTGAATACATCACACGGCAGGCTGGGGCTCGGACATCCCCTCCTGGACGCACCCCCACCGCAAGCCTCGAGCTCACACTCGTCCCTCTCACACCTATCGAAACATCTGAAAAGGGGGACCGACGCCGGGAAAGACTCGGAAGCAAAGCTGTCGCAACAGGAGGAGGAGGACGACGACGGCGGGGAAGAAGAAGAATCCCGAAGTCGGTCCGTTGGGAGGGGCAAAGCGCGGAAGGCGCCGTCGTCGATGGTCAACCCATTTGGCAAAAAGAAGAAAGCGACGACGACGAAACCGTCCAGGCCGTCGCCGATACCTGAACCGTTAAAAGAACGGTCGCCAGCGACGACTTCGTCTCCTGGTGGATCGGGCGAGTTCCCCTTCCAAGGACCGCTGGCCATCTCGCACCCTCCAAGTCCAAAGACGGGCGCGGAGCAGAAACGACCAAGAGAGGAGGTCGAGAGCGAGGACGCGGACGAGGTCGAAGGAAACGAGGTTGGAGCGGGCGCGGTCGAGCAGGAGGATGGAGAGAAGAAGGGTGACGAGGTGGTACTTGGCCGCGGACCCAGCGGCGGAAAAAGCAAGACGCAGATGCGTCGCGAGAAGCGAAAGAGGAAGAAGCTCGCTTCGCAGGGGTCTGCTTGATTTTCGCAATGACTTTCCCAAATCCACCCGCATCCATCATCCACACCATATCCATCTCTCGTACTCGTTATACCCATCATCCCCATACCCCCTTCCACGCATGCACTCATTCATAGATTCATTCATCTCGTCATTCTCGTCATGACCACACTGTCAAAATAGATCAGAGCTACAACCATCAAGACAGACCAGATTCAACCCTAGAAATACAGTTATCCAGATAACCCTCCTCCTCCTCCCCCTTGTCCCACATCTCCTTCATCGCCAGGACTTCCCAGGCCTTCCGCCCACCGCGCCCTGCCTGAGCATCGCGCCCGCCAGCTCGTCCTCCTCTTCCTCATTCTCATTCATCGCCTCACGATCCTGATTCTGGTTCCCCGCCAACGACCCCAAGATACCCATTATGCCCGTTCCCGTCTGGGAGGACGCCAACGACAACGCCTGAGCAGGTGGCGGCGAGATCGACCGCGCAATGGCAATCGGGACCGGTGTCTCCTTGGTGGTCGTCGGCGTAGACTCCCCAGGATCCGGATTCACGGGCGACACTTCCGTCCCCTTCCACCCGTAGAACCGCCGCGAGAGACTCTCGAGCACGCCCTTGCGCTCGGGCACGATCGAGACCTGTGGATGCGAATGGGCATGCGAAACGAACGTGGATCGGATGGACGAGTCCGAGAGCCCTCGCGGCCGGAGCGTGCGCTCGAGTAACGGCGCCTGGGCAAAGGGGTCGAAGGGCGCCTCGTCCGCCTCGAGCTGCTGGCGCGTGGAGTCAATCACCGCGTCCACGACGGCCGACAAGCGTTTCCGCTGATTCAGGATATCCCGCGGCTGGCGGACAGTCTTGTCCCCGAAATGCTGGGACGAGGCCGTACGAAGCCGCTCGCCCACGGCACCGAGGTCCGAGGGCGGCAACATGACCCACGGGTCGGTCGGCGAGGGGACTTTTGGCGCACCCGCAAAAATGCCCAGAAGCTCGTTCCGGTTCGCACGGGATTTGGAGGTCCGAAGTGTCCTCGGAAGAGGGGGCGCAAGTCCGTCTTGACTCGTCGAGGGCCGCATCGTGTCGTGCGGGGAAGGCGGGAGTCCCTCGATGACAGTTGTCGGGGCGGGCACGCTCGGCGTGGCGCGTCGAATGATGCCCGTGCCGCCAAATTCGACGCTCACATGCGTCGTCGTAGCCGAGGTCGAGGCTTGAATCTTGGGCGCAGGTCGGACCAGTGGCTGCAGTCTACCCCTTTCCAGACCCCGCCCCGGCCGGGGCGATACAGTCGCCTCGGCGTCCGACTCGAGCGCAGGCGTCACAAAGAATTTCGTGATGGGCGCAGCGATCCAGCCCAGTCCACCGGACTGCTTCGCCCGGTTCTCGTCCTCCTCTTCCCTGTAGGCGTCCTTTTGCAGCTTTTTCGCGAGCGACGGGTCGATCGTCACGTCGTTCAAGATATTCTGCAGCTCGATCATCTGGTGGAAGACGTCCTTGAACAGTTTCAACAGCAGCACGAAGTCCTTTTTCGAAATGTTGCCTCCGATGTCAATCAGGCCTCTGAAGTGCTGACGCAGATCCGAGATCTCGACCGACAATGTCCGCATGGTGGATTTGGAAAGGTGTCCGACATCGCCCGGGAGATGTTGTTTCTTCAATCGCTTGTTCAGCGTCCTCACGTCCGCCGAGTGGAGCCGAGTCAGGATCTTGCTGAGATGCTCCACCAAAACAGAGATGGGTCCGACCCTGTTCTCGTGCACCGACGACGTCTCGGACCGTTCGTCGGGGGGTTGCGGAGAAGTACCGGTCGAAATGGAAGCCGGTTTACTCGGGGCCGCGTCGATCTCTGGCGGGTCCGTCTGCACCCCTCTCGATCGACTGAGAAGCAACAACGTCCTCTTGTTGACTCGCTTCTCCCTCTGCGACCCGATGGCCGAGTCGGACATGGGCGAAGGGTAACCCGCCATCGAGCTCTGGTCGACCACGGTCGTCGAGTAGTCGAACGAGTTGGTTGGCGACATGGTCTCTCTCCGCGCGAGTATCAGCGAGGCCCGCTTGCGGCTCCTTTCCACGTTCCTAAAATACTCGGATCCGCCGGGCGAGAGTGGCTCCTCTGTCGTGTTGCCCTGCTCGTCATCGGCCGGGCCCCATTCAGCGATCGACTCGACGCCCTGCGACTGCTTCCACATCAGGAACCCATCCCTACCTAACGCGAACAACGAACTCACGGCGAACGACCTGATGGCTGGTCTCGGCTTGTCCGAGGATAGGCTTCTCCGCGCAAAGGGCTTCGTGAACCCCGCCGAGGTCGTCTTGGTCTTCGGTACGCCGTTCAGATGATACCCAATTCCTCCCGACGGAGACGTCCTGTATGTCGGTTTGGGACTACTTCTTCCGTCCGACGTCGGACTAAGGGCTTCTTCCCTTAGCGGTCCGCCAAATTCGCCAATGGGCCCCATCCCCAGTCCTCCAGGACCGAGCGTCGACGTGATTCCTTCCATCGTTGACGTCGAGGCGAAAGACGGCGCTAGCGATACTTTCCGATGATGTTCCCACGGCGAGACGCTTCCGTTCCGATGATGTATTCGATTCCAATTCGCGTTTGTGATCACGGGCGAGGACTCTGTGCGAGAATGCGATCGCGAGGGATTCAGCTCGGTCGACAGAGCGCGTGGTTGAACAGAAGGTGTGTCGCGGCCTGCCACGCCAATGGCAGCGCGAAGCTCGTCGATTTCTTCGCGGTATGCCCGGTTTTCTTCACGTGTTTCAGCCAGCGCATGGGTCAGCTCCGACACATCATGTTTGAGCAGTGCGTTATTGGCGACGAGGGATTCGAGTGCCCGCTGGTACTCTGGAGCTTCTCCGGGAGACTCAGCATGGAATGTTTGTGACAACTGAAGGCGGTCAACTCCCATTACAGCTAGTCCAGCTTGCCCTCCTTGGGCCTGTACCCACCTCTTGGTGAAGGATCTCCAGCCGCTCCTTGGCGTTTGCCAGCAGCTCCTGGGCATCGTTCCCCCTCGCCTCCTTGATATCGTCGACTTCTTTATTCGCACTGCGGACGTGCTCCTCGAGCACACCTATATTATGCAGTCCCGTCAGCAAAGTCGTGATTGGGAAATGGTCAACCTACCTATCCTCTCCTCGGCGCGTTTCCGCTTTCTCGTCTCCTCCCTCGCTTTGCGACTCTCGACCTCGGCCGATTCCCTCGCTTCCTCGTATCGCCTTTCCACCTCTGCGAGCCGTTCTTCCACGCCAACACCGGACGCGAGCGCGATGTTCTGCCGCGTCGACGTCGCCCGTAGCGTCGTCAACTCGGACCTCACGTGCGTGAGCGACTGCTGGGTCAGCGTCTGGGTATGCATCGCCTGAGTATACCGCTGGTCGTCATTGGCGATCAGCCATCGCCTCGACGAAACATCTCGGGTAACCCACCTTTTCGAGCGCTTCGTTCTTCTTGGTCATTTCTGCGTATTTCTGAAGATGAGTATGATTCGCCCTATCGAGATTGTTCACATGGCGGACGCTCTCTGCCAGCGCCGTCCGTTTGACTTCCAGCTGCTGGGTCGTCAGGACGATGGTGGCGAGTGACATGGAGACGAGCGCGACTTGCCTGGCGTTCGAAACGCTCTACCTCTCGCTGCAGCTTCTTCTCTAGCGCCTCGTACCTCTGCAGCAACGCGTTCCCAATTTCTATTCCACCATCAGATGGCTGTCCAGGTGGCAAAATTCGAGCGATCCACTCACCACCACTCAGTTTCAGCTTGTCCTCCAGGGCGTCCCTCTCCTCCATCGTCCGACACCCCTGCGCAGCGCCACAACAGCATTTATCTCCATCCCCATGCTCCACATCGCTGATTCCGTCCAGCTGCTTCGCGAGGCCTTCCAGCGTCGCGGCCGTCCGAAGAAACGTGCTGGCAGATGGCGAGTCGGGTGGGAGTGAGGGTGAGCGCGGGACGTGGTCGTCGAATGACCTGGCCGAGTGGATGGAAAGGGGGGACAGACCCTCCATGACGGGCGCCAGATGCTACAAGAGAGATGTGATCTGTGTACGACGAGAATAAAAGATGGGAGCCAAGGAAGGTGACTGATTGATTTGTTGATCTCGCCCTGATCAGGATTTGATCCCGCTCCTTTGTCCCCCCGACGAGAATAGTCAAGTCGTTTCTGCTTTCTTATGCGATGTAGAGGATGGCTTCGATCAACACTCTGGTTGTCTATCCCACTGTACTCTTCAGAGTACTCGTTGGAATGCAGAATGCAAAGTAGTGCACGAGTTTCGGAGAAATCAAGGGCCTCTGACTTTGGTCACGGTGTTTCAGGTTGCCACCTCCGAAGAGCGGAATGACGGCCTGGTGTCAACGAGTACGCGTATCCCGTCACTCTCCATCTTACAACAGCATGCAGAACTACAAGTAAGCTCTACACTCCTGTGAGACTCGCTCACGACCACCCAGAGCGCTCCTATTCGACTGCTACGGGACGCTCATCGTAGGTGGACTGCTCGCTGCTCGAGAAGGATGATGTCAACGTCCTCTGAATCTACCCAGGATTGGGAGCAAGGCATGTATCATGCTCTCCAGCCGATTTTTTCTCAAAAGACCTGCCCATCCGGCGAGCGTGTCTTTGAGACGCTCGGCAAGCTCGAGACCCGGATCCAAAAGGAAAACAAGACGATGCTGTATCCCTCGGTGTACGTCCCTTGCAACGAGCTCGCGGGCCCACGGCTGACATGGCGGCAAGGCTCAAACTCGCATACCTCGAGTTGACGGGGCGACTACGTCTGGTATATGATGAAGGTGCGTTACTCCAGTTTAGGGCGCAGGTGATCGTGCACAGGGACTGAACGCGACCAGAGGCGGCCACTGCATTCGCCGAATCCGTTGGTAACTGGCCGGCGTTCCCCGATTCCGCAGAGGCGCTTGGAAGGCTACACGACATGGGTCTGAAATTGATCATCCTCTCGAACGTCGACACGGCAAGCTTCCAAGAGTCTGTTTGCTACCTCCTGCTCGAGCAAAGTCTGACGGGCGAGCAGGTCGAGAAAGAAGCTCGAGACTGGGTGGGGCAAGTTCGATGCCGTCTACGTCGCCGAGGACAGTGAGCCGCTTGTCGTCCTTTGACTCGGTGGTCTGCTGATGACGCGGTCCCCGGCTACCAGTTGGCACGTACAAGCCCGACCTGCGCAATTTCCACTACGCCCTCCACCATCTCGAGGCCGAATTCGGCATCGATGCCCGAGACGTCCTCTGCGTCGCCAACTCGCGGTACCACGATATCCAGCCGTGATTCCCTTTGCATTTTCCCTGTTTCTCCGATACTTGCCAGCTGAGCAGAGTTCCGCAGGGCGCGCAAGATCGGTATCCAGACGACATGGATCAACCGGGCCGACAATATCATGGGCGTGATGGGCCACGAGTCGGATGCTGCTCCTCCGCACTACACTTTCCGCACGATGGCCGAGTTTGCAGACGAAATGCAACGTCTCCGGGAGGAGTAGGAGGATGCTGGGATAGCTATCAGGTCTCTGTACTGCTATCAGATCTCTGTACTACCTGTACCATCGTAGTGCGCGCCATTGCCATAGGACTCGGCGGTGCCACGAAATTGATTCCGCCTCGGCCAAAGGCGGATGACGTTGAGGATTTCCATACGTTTTCCCCTCCCCGGATTTTTTCCTCTTCTCATGTATCGCTCATCATGCCTTCGCTATCATTATCCCGTATACTCCGTCCGACACCCACCTCACTGAGTACGATCACCCGTCTCCCTCGCGGGAAACCCATACACACATCCTCAAAATGGCTCCGCGCGCCGACCCCCGTCT
>JASZXS010000321.1:0-19130 GCA_035521475.1 Tremellales sp. Uapishka_1 | reverse complement strand
CTCTTCCCTCAACACACTCCCCAAAACCCCAGCAATCACCCAGCAATCCATCCTCTTTTCACACCTCTTCCTGATGATCCTCCAAGCCGACGAGACGAGTATTGGGATGCAGGACGCCAAGGACCGACTGGCGGCCGTGACCCGTGCGCGGGGATGGGAGGAGAAGGGCATCATCTACATGGCTGTCGGGAAGCGGGTCGTCAGGATCGACAGGCGGGGCGGTGGGCTCGGCAAAGTCAGGTTTGCAGAGTAGGGATGCATGATGGCGATTCTGTTCCCGGACCGTGTGCTCGGGTCCATTCCCCAGGCTGCTGCGATACTAATAGGATTGTCCCGTCTCTAATCTCTATGCTATCGGACCAGACGCTTGTCGCTCCAATCGAGAAACTCGCCGCTGAGCTCGGCGTTGGCTGTACTCGTCACCAGGGAAGCGATCGCTGCTCCCGGTCTGCGTTTCCACAAGCCGTCAGTTGTGCGTGCCTAATGTGAGGGGTGCAGACGTACAGCTCTGGCGCTAGAAGAGCTCCGTCTTCATGCAGCGACGTGAACTTCTTCATATCTGATGGAGCCATGAATCCCGGTCCCGAGGACCGGATAAGCGCTTGCATCTGTTGGAGAGGGATAAGTGTTGGTGCTCGTTGTACGGCCAACTAATCGATATCAGGACTCACGTCGGTCTGATCGAGAACAAAGAGGTCAATCACTGATATTGCATCTGGTCACTGGGGGGAAGGACTCACATCGACGACCCCGGGCCGAACGGCAAACACGCTCACGCCATTCTCCTTCTCCTCCGCCGCGAGGGTCCGACAGAGACTGTTCATCCCGGCTTTGGCCATGGAATACAGCCCCCAGGCTTGGTAGCCCGTCGTCGAGGCGCCCGAGGAGACGAGGACGATCCGGCCTTTGAGGGGTGAGTCGCGCAGATACGGCAGGGCGGGCTGAACAAGGTAGATCGTGGAGAGGAGGTTGGTCTGGACGTAAGGCGTCAAGGCGGAGAGGGGGACATCGGCGAGCTTGCCTGATAGGAGTGAGTTACGGCCAAAAGGGGAAGGGGAGCAGAGGGGGAGGCAAGGAAGAGAAATGTTGACGCAAGCGGACAAGGTGAGAAGCTCGGTGGAGGACCCCGAAAGGACATCTGATGATAACGATGGAGAGGCCGGGTGGGTAATTGGACGGAGAAGGGGGCGTAGAAGAAGACAGAGGACACACAGGGAAAGTGGCCAAGGGTCTGGGGCAGGGAAGGAGACAGATGCCAGTGCAGAAGTTGATGGATGAGTATGAGGAGATTAGATGGTGGGATGAGAAAGCCGAGAAGGTCATGGGGGGAAGGCGAAAGATTCAACTTTGAAAGGAAAGCCATACCTATTGGCTCGAGAGATCCAGCATTCAGGACTAACCCATCGACACCGCCAAAGGTGTCGACCATTGTCTTCACCACACGGGCGTTGTCGTCGGGACTCCCAATATCGCCTTGCAGAACCAGCACTCTGCTTTTACCATACTGCTCTTGCACGGCCGGGAGCTCAGCGGTGAGTGTTCGTGAGAAGGTGGCCACCCTCGCATTATGTTTCTCGAGCAGGAGACGGAGGACCGCCAGTCCTAGACCGCGAGATGCGCCCGATAGTATGATACGCGGAGAGGGAGACATGGAGGTGCGAGATGACCGGGCTATCCCTCGAGAGCCAGCGTTACTCTCCTAGCACCCGATCCTGTGAGCCTGACATTCCGATACTCGTCGACTTTGATCCGAAATAATTCCGGACGTGGTATGCCAAGGGCTATGCCAAGGGGTTGCTCCATCTAGATAAGACGTACCACGCTTGGCTTGTCTCTCGAGGCCCCAGTGTACCCCAGCGGGTATGACTTCTTTGCACGTTTCCCTCCTTCGGCCGGTTCATCATACCGGATACAAAGGTAATCTGCTGGAGACGGACGGAGATAGGCCAGCCGTATAACTACTTTGACCATACTCCCTTTCTCTCGCCGGTCCGAACCGCTGCAGGGTGATCTCCAGGTGGCGGGTCAGATCGAGATAGCCCTGATGATATCGGTGACAGAGAGGCCGCGCAGCCTCGGTCGCCCCCGTCGGCGACTCGTTTCGAATGCAAAATGAAGGAAGAGGGGGCAGTAGCTCGGTGGAATATTCGTCATGGCCCAGGCCAATCTTATCGATCGGACCTGAATCTGTCGAAACCCCCGGACGACCATGACGCCTGTTCCCTTGCCCGCCTGCCGGCCTCGTTCAGAGCGTTGGTCCCTGTCTTGGCATCATTTTAGAGGAACAGGCGCAGCCCATACCGTCCCACTCTTCTCGGACTTTTGGGCCCTTCTCGTCCTCCTCCGCTGGCCGTCTCCGCAAGCCTCTCGGCACGGCGTCCGTACGCCACGATTGCATGCATGACTACAGAGATCGTCGCCACGTGTTGGGTGGAACTATCCGGCAGGGTCCGGGTCTCACGCGTAGTGGGTTGATAATGCCTCAATGAGATCCACCAGAAGTCCAGAGCCGACCTTTGCCCTGTGACACTATTCGTCTCGTTCACATTCACTGGAATTCCATCCACTCGCATCTATCGACTTGTCACGACGACCTCTCACCTCGCATCCTCTCGCCCCTATCAAACCCAAAGACCACCCGAGAATCAAATCAGTCGGAGAATAACCGGGCAAACTTGTTCTCCTCACCTCATTCGTCGATCAGCACCGCGCTGCAGTCCATCATCCTTTCTGTTCGCTCTTGACGCACATCCATTGGGTATAACCACCTGCAGTCGGCCGTCCATCGCAACCGGTGCTCTGCGCCCGGACGATGGCTCGACTCCCACCTTTTCCCCCGCAGCAATTGTACTATGGTAATTCGCAACCCGGTCCATTCTTCACGCCCCCCGATCATTCATACCCTGTTCCGGATGTCGTCTATGATCACTATCGCTCCGGCCCATTACCAAATGGCACCGACGATGGCTCTGGAACACTCGACTGGCAGAGTCCTACGGAGTACAATGCGGTCGCAGGCTCATCTCGCTCCATGGACCCCTACCAGCCGTACTCGCAGAACCCAACCCAAACCCCAAACAATAGCAGGCCGCCCCCGGCCGATGGATGGTCGTCTCTTCACCCGGGCGCCTACCCAACGACGAGATCTGCCGGTGTCAAGCTCGAGGACCTGGTCACCGGCGACTCGCGAGCGGGAGTCAATCTCGGACCGGGAGGAATGACCTCACTACCGCTGAACACGAGTACTTCGATGGACAGGCCGCTCGGAGTTGGCGAACCTGGAGGCCAGGGTCCGTCCGAGTTCATCAAGAAGCTGTATAAAATGCTCGAAGAGGAGAGCGTAGCGTATGGAAGGGGTAGACTGCCGGGACAGCCGCGTGGGGGAGGGTCGAAACGGGGCGCCGTTGGGTGGGGACGAAATGAGACGAGTTTTGTCGTCTGGGAAATGAACGACTTTACCACCAAAATACTGTCAGTACATCCATTTGGGTGTGGTGGCGAAAAGCGAGATTCGAAACTCACATGTCGAAAAACAGGCCGCAAACTTTCCGGCACTCGAATTTTTCCAGTTTCGTGCGACAGCTGAACAAGTATGGCTTCTCAAAGGTATGTCGTGAGGAAGTGCTTTTGCTACTGTGTCAGTCTGGGCTGACACACACTGTACAGATCAAACACGTCGATGAGGAAACTGGCCAATTGAAGGAAAATGTGTGGGAGTTTCAGCATCCCCATTTCCAGGCGGGCGGCAAGGCAGATCTGGAGTCTATCAAACGCAAAGCCGTCATACCCAAAAAGGGTGCAGTCGACGACAGGGAACTGTCGCCTGCCAGAGGCGGCGGGATGGCCGAGATTACAGACCTGGAGCAGCGGGTTTTAGTTCTCGAGGAGCGGTTGGCGAAATCCGAGGACGAGGCGTCGAAAGCGAGGACGAGGGAGCTAGCCCTCATGGGTTTGATGAGAGAGGTCGTCGGTCACCTGGGTAGCGTGGAGCGTGGTGAGTCTCGGTGAGGCGAACGAATCTCGATTGGTGGAATTGAACGGGGACACAGATTGCTTCGCATCGCCCGGACCGGACGACACTCCCGCAGCTGAAATGTTGCGACTGTACAATCTCTGCAACCAGGTCTCTGCGACGGGCTTCATGACGTTTCCGCCGCTCACTCAGCCCCGAACTTCCCGCCAATTTCGATCGTACAACGGCCAGGCAAAGACGACCTCATGGAGTCAGGCGACCCCGCGGACCGAGAAATCGGGATCAGGCAGTGGCCGCTCGATGGCTGGGCCCTCACCGGATGCCGCGAAAGAAGACGTCATCGAGGTCGACGGTCAGTCGGCATCACAGCTCCCCTTTCCGTCAATCCCACTTGGCGCCCCCAGCAATGTCTTTGTCGATCCCATGAACTGGTTTCCCGACAGCGCGACTGGCGGCTTTGGGGACGCTGCGGCGAGAAGGCAGTCTCAGTCGGACGGATCAACGCTCCGAATGGTGGTGCAAGCGATGAATCAGCGCAACAGCAGTGGTAGTGGTAGCGGCAGCGGCAGCGGCGAGGCGCCCGATCCCCTTGACACAACCCCGTCAAAGACGCAGGCATCACTGCCGGCCCAGATCCAACAATCACCCTTTGGCACGCTTATTATTCCTGCACACATGGAAAATTCGCCTGGGGACGGGATACGCCTGCGCAGATCTACCGTCATCAAGCCGTCCTGGACCCATGCGCCGAAGATTCTCGTGGTGGAGGACGATGTCGTGTATCGACAGCTGTCGTCCAAGTTTCTAGAGAAGTTTGGATGTCAAATCGAAACGGTGGAGGATGCGTCGGGGGCTGTGGAAAAGATGAATTCGACAAAGTACGATCTCGTGCTCATGGACATCTTCTTCGGCCCAAATATGGATGGGTGAGTGGTATTCCTATCATGGGTATGGTCTTTCACTGATGCTTGACTCATAGACGGAAAGCGACATCGCTGATCAGGAAGTTCGACATGTATACCCCGATCATCTCGATGACGTCGAATGCGCAACCGAGTAAGTATCATGCTCTGGGCTTAAGGTTCCCTCTGACGCTCAATACAGAGGACGTGGACTCGTACCTGCAATCAGGAATGACAGATGTCCTGGCCAAACCATTCACCAAGCACGGGCTCTTTGGGATTCTCGACAAGCATTTGATCCACTTGAAGGCGATTCAGCAGATGGCCGAGGTGCCCCGATTCTTTGGCGTGCCGCCGCTCTCGGACCAGGGCGTCGTGGACGCCGTCGCGTTGGGTGCAGCGCAGTGGAATATGGGAATGCTGGAGCACAATCCGCTCGCCGCCATGGGCTGGTCAGACGAGACCTATCAGTTGGTCTGCCAGGTAGGTTTCGCTTCCGCTGCTTGGGGGTGAATGAAATCTGATGGCTGGCTGGATGATTAGCAATTTATCGCGACGGGGTCCATGTCGTTGCCGGACGGGGCAGGAGTTGGTGCAGGAGCGATTGCGCCAAACGTCGTCTTTGGCGACACGCCTGGGCTGAGCAGGAAGCGATCTGACGACGGGGCAGAAGAAGACTGGGAGCCCGAGGTCGAGCCTGCGAACAAGAAGGTCAAGACCGAGAGGAGATAGACGGGGAGGATGCGAGAAGGAGAAGGCAGGGTTTGTCATTCATACATGTAGCTATGGTACTTGAGCAATTGAGGGAAGTGTATCATCATGCATCCGGGTAAAAAGAAGCCGAAGCCGAACGGACGTCGCCGGTGGAGGTGATGCATGACGTTGCGGCGGAGATTCCACCACCATTATTGCGAACGATAAGAATCGACAGCACATCCAAACGAGAACGGTCTCAGCATTACCGCGGAGCAGTGCCCTCGCGACATGTGGTCCTTCATACAGGCCCCGCTCGTGCTCCTCTCGTCCATCCTTTCGCTTTCGCCCAAGCCTCCAATATACACAGGTCCGTACTCTCACGGAGGAACATGGCATGAGTCGTTCCTCCAAGCGAGGGACCTTGTCGCACGAATGACTCTCGAGGAGAAGGTCTGTCCTCGACGGAGTCCACGCCCACGAGTTGACTGATCCTTCCCACCAGGTCAACCTCACGACCGCAGTGACCGGTCCGTGTCAGGCGAACTCGGGCGGTGTCGCCCGCTTGAACTTCTCGGGACTATGCTTCAACGATGGGCGTAAGTCTCTCTTCGTTGTCTGTGCTGCCGCTGCTGATAACTATGCCGGTATGATGCAGCGGCAGGACCGAGGTACACCGATTTCGTGACGCAGTTCCCGTCGGAGTTTACTGCGGCTGCATCGTTTGACCGGGCGCTCATTCTTGAGAGGGCGCAGCGAATAGGGAGGGAATTTCGGGGAAAAGGCATCAATGTCGAACTTGGGCCGGCGAGTGCTTCCCCACAAGATCCGTGCTGACTTGCATGCTGACGAGAAACGTGGATTGTCAGGTCACCGGTGGTCCACTCGGGAGATCGTAGGTATATCAATCTGAAACCAGCTGATGTCTTCCCTGCCCTTATACTGGACGGAACTGGGAGGGTCAGCAGCGTCTGTAAACGCTTTGCCGAGAGCGGTCCGCTGATTCGTTACCCAGCATTCTCTCCGGATCCGTACCTGTCGTCTACGCTCTCCTTCCTTACCGTCAAGGGCATGCAGGAATCAGGACTCATGACCTGTTCCAAGCACTACATCCTATACGAGCAAGAGCCCGTTTGCACAGGTCCTCTCGACGACGAAGGCGGGCGAACGGACTGCATCGATGTTTCTTCCGAAGCCGACGGTGGGGCGGCATCGCGGCCTGCCTCCTGGCTTGAACAGTAACTGATGCTGAAGGCCTAGACAAGACTATGAAGGAACTGTATCTTCCTAGTTTTGCGGAAACCGTGAGAGCCGGAACGGGCGCCGTCATGTGGTGGGTCGCGCGATTAAGCACAAGCAATACCTGGTAGGCTGATGAAGGCGGTAGCTCGTACAATAGGATCAACGGGACACCGGCGTGTCAGTCGGATTCAGCGATGAATCAAATTCTCAAAGAAGAGCTCGGATTCCAAGGCTTGTGAGTTAGTATGTCGATATAGTCGTTGCGAGACTGATGAGTTCACTGTAGCGTACTCGTCAGTCTTGACTTTCTCCTGACCTGACCGGGAATTGACTCTCGAAACCACCATAGAGCGACTTCGGCGCAACACATTCTACGGTCCCTTCCGCGCTGGGCGGAATGGACATGGAACTTCCAGGAGAGTACTTTTGTGAGTCAGGCGCCGGCAGGAGGTGATGTACACGCTCATCCTGGTAATCAGACGGGAAACGACTGTATCACGCCATCAAAGATGGCAAGATCTCTATGCGAAGACTAGATGACATGGCTCATCGGTGGGCCAGCTAGAGACGCCCGTCGCTGACTTAGTGTCATCAGCATACTCACTCCATGGATCGCATCTGGTCAAGCGAAAGATTACCCAAAGGTCAATTACCAAAAGTACGATCTCCGCGACGAGATCGTGGTCAATGGTCTCAAATTCAGAAACGAGCATGTGAACGTCAAAGAAGACAACTACTTGTTTGCCCGAAAGGTCGCAGCAGAGTCCACGGTGTGCGTTGCCACCGCGATTTGCGTCGGAACACACTTTATCTGATACCGAACTTGCCTACACAGATTGCTGAAAAACACCGGCGTCCTTCCGCTAAAGAAGATACGGCGGATCGGAGTCTTTGGATCCGACGCGGATTACCCAGACACGCTGAGTGGCTGTGGTCCCGACTTGTTCTGCCATGTCGCTTCCAAACGGAGGTATTGGAATGGCACCGTGACCATCGGCGGAGGATCCGGGGCAGCCTATTCTGATTACGTCGTGCGTCTCTCTCCCAACCCTTTCGTCCCGTCTTAGCTGACAGAGGTTTGCAAGGCTGCACCGCTGGAAGCCATCTCCCTTCGGGCGCGACAAGAAGGAATCCGGGTTGATCACATCCTGCACGATGATGAGGCGCATTTTTTCGCGGCAGGATACATTGCTTCCCAATCGGAAGTATGCATTGTATTCGTCTCGCTGTTCTTGGTCGAAGGATGGGATAGGGAACACCTCCGGTTGGACAAGGAGGGCGAAAAGCTCATCAAGCATGTAGAAAGCCATTGTGCTGGACAAGTGGTTGTGGTCATGCATGTCGGCGGACAGGTTTTGATAGAGGACTGGGTGAGCACTTGTATTATGAGAAGCAAACACGCTGATACCTCTTGTCAGGTCGATCTGCCGAAGATTGGCGCTGTATTGTTTGCTGGCTACCCAGGTATATGATCATATGGGGAAAAAGACGGCTGCTTAGCCAAATCTAGGTCAAGAAACTGGCAATGCGCTCGTCGACATCCTGTGGGGCGATGTCAACCCTTCTGGAAAGGTGGGCGCTCTCGGGACCGCTAGAATCGCTATCTGGGACTAATTTGCGCACAGCTACCATTCACTTGGGGAAGAGCAGCGTCTGATTGGCCTACTGGCGGAATCGTCAGAGAGACTGTGCGATTTCCTCAGTTTGTGTGGTCGGAAGGGCTCATCTGATGCCTAAGCAGGTCAGCAAAGGGATCGCGAGGGCAGACTCATCGGACGTATATCCTCGAGCAGTGTTTTCCGAAGGATTGGCGATCGACTACAAATGGTTCGACAAATACGCCTTCAAGCCTCGGTACGAGTTTGGCCATGGTCTCAGGTGCGCAGGTGGTCTGCTGAGGACGAAAGCCTAGGCTGATGATATTCGCCACTCAGTTACACCTCATTCGAGATCTCGTCTCTGAGCATAGAGGAGAGTTATGAACCAGTCGAGGACACGGTCCAGCAGACCAACGAGAAGTACGAAGGTGAAGCTGATCTTTACGATGTGCTGGTGAGTCGCACTCCTCACCAGCTTGATCATCGAGGCTGATGCGTTGGGTGCATGCTACTATAGTCCGTAGCAAGCGTGAACATCACTAATACCGGTGATGTTCCGGGGGCGGGTGTGGTCCAGCTTGTGAGTGGCGATCTTGGGGGTCTATCTGAAGCTACAATAGTATATGACTTTTCCTGGATCGGAAACCGACCAGCCGCCTAAACACCTTCGTGGTTATGCAAAAGAGTATCTTGCGCCCAATGAGAGAACCGTGATGAAGTTCCCCCTGGTGAGTCATCCATACGGTAGAGGCGAGATGCATGCTAATCTGCTCTGTCTCAGCGCAAAAAGGATCTGTCTATCTGGGATGTCAAGAAACAGATTTGGCGAATGCCAAAGGGTAAATACGTGTTCAGAGCTGGATTCAGCTCGAGGGATCTACCGCTGGAGACGGACTTGAGGATTTCGGAGGCGAGGTGAAATGAGACAAACACCTATTCACAATCGAGGTCTGCAGACCGCATCATTCCAGTCACATTTGAGGTTCCAAACCACAGGCACCGGAACAGCAGTGTAGCATCGTCTAAAGCATGATATCACGCGACTGCCCATGGCATTATATCCATTACCAGAAATAATTGGCTAAAGTGGTACTTGCGCAGAAGCTAGATGTTCCCGGGGTCTTATCTGCGCTAACCGACGCATCTGATATGCACAGATCTTGACCCGTAGAGCAGTTGTCGGTTGAGTCCACGTTTGACCTGCCCAAGGTGGCGAGGCTGTCTCTGATCACACGATGAAGACGCCCATACTAGCTTCCAGCAGAGACATTATCAGATCCTTCGGGCAGCGAGGCTGACCTTCCGAGCCCTCGATATTCCTTTCATGGTGGACCCTCGCCTCCAAATTCGCCAGCGAACCATCTAGCAAAGTCGACCACTTTCCTAAGGGCCGCATCGCTGCGTGCCAACCTCAGATCGGGTCTCAGCGCTCGGTCTTCCGGGCACATCTTCATCTCGCGACCTGCATAGCTCGGGCTCGTTCGATACAAGATAGTAATCGTCGGTTTGGACCTCGAATCGACAGTGAGTTCCGAGGGTGGGTTGAATTCGACATCTGAGTTGATTCATCTCAGCGACTGAACGAGTGGGTGCACCGGGAGAACGCAGGACGTACTGGTCAGAAGGACGACATCGCCCTTCCGCATCGCTCCGCTCCCCCACTTCTCCCCAAACTCTTTCCACAGCTTGACACCGCAGCTGACGGGGAGCTCTCCCTCCGCGGGCGGCGCAGTGACTTTCCAGTGCCCGATCCACAATGTCCCCGGCATCCCGCGCGCCTTCTCTTCCTTCGTTTGCAGTTGCTTGCTCTGCTCCACTTCCATGACGCAAACTATGAGGCTGACCACCTGTTTCTGCCTCCGCCTTTTACCGAGGAGCGTCGACAGCGGCGCGAGCTTGGAAAGCGCGATGGACCAGGTGGGGAGGTGGGAAACATCGTTGCCGACAGCGGTTGGGGGAAAGGAGGTGGTGGTGGTGTTGAGTGATGATGTGAGAGAGTCGAAAGTGGACGGGTTGTACGGCAGGCTCTCTGCCAATCACGCTGATCAGGACGGGTGCCGTCAAAGGGCGGTCAGACACCGACCGAAATTGCGCGTCAAACGCGATGATCGCCTCCGCTTTCCCGTAGTTTCCTTCTTGTCTTCTATCTCGTTCATGGTGGTGTCCATAGATACCGTCGGATCGTGCTCGAACGAGCGAGTACGGCGACGAAGTGATGCAGGGGTAGGATCGACCTCATCCACCTTTGACTTCGCTCTCTGTCTGACATCTCCTGGCTCTTCGTCTCCGCAGCTTTCTTTCAAATGTTGACGAGCATCCCTGACGAGCCGACTCCGGCGCTGGGAAAGCGATTGTGAGCGCGCAGCCGAATGTGAATGTGGAGAATCCGGTAGGCTGCAGAACCGCAGCGAGTAGGGCGACATGTCTGTTGGGAGTGGGAACGGAACGAGAGTCGGGGGAAGGAACACATGGTATCGAGTCATGTTACGCTGCTTGTACCACCAGAGGACGATGCTGGGCCGGTCATCTGGGGTAAGAGGAAACTTGAAGACAGGTGAACGTAAGTCACCGTTCGGAGCCTGGTTCTGAGTGGCGAATCCGGCGGCAACAAGTCAGTCGGGTACAGTAGTATGGGATTCCAATCGACCCGTTGCGGTTCAGACAGGTTACAGGTATATACAGTAGTGTTTACGGCCACAGTCAATGCAGTGTATCTCGTGTATGGTTATCTCGACCGCAATCTCAGATGGTTCCGTTTCTCAGATTGTCGTATTCTATCCCCGGTTGATGAGCAGCTAAAAAATTGCCATTCCGACCAAAACTCACTGCTTCCTGGATAGCTCAACTCATTCTCTCTCCGTTCCAATTGACCGAATTGTTCCTTGACAGTCCGGACGATTGCTCCGCCCGTCTGTTCTGGCTTGTCGGCGTCCAGTTCCCAGAACATGGCTCCGCCTAACCCATACTGGGTGATGTATTTCGCTTTCTGGGTGACTATGGGTTGCGTGTCGTAGCTGATCAACAATCGCTTTGTCCTACATCTGGATGAGTGAGGATTCGGCAGGGAAAACGGAAAGCACACCTGTCATAGCTGTAACTAGCGCCCAGCCGGTGATCATTGATCTCCTCGGCGCCTGGCTGGGGTAGAGTCTTGTAATCCCACATCCCGGCTTCCCATTTACCCTCGCCGACTCCTGCAGCTTCTGTTGAGCATGACAATCGGCCACAACATGAGTCGTCTTACCCGAGTACGATGCCCCAATTCCATCTGTATTGGCAAAAGCTCTTCCGTAAAGCGGCATCCCTGGGACGCAAAACCGTTAGCATGGCTAGCATGAAGGTAGGACGAATACTGACCAATGACAATCTTGGAAGGATGCACTCCCTGACTGGTGTAGTAACGGCTAGCCTTATCTGCGGAGTGGCCGTCGGGGCTATCCGAATATAGATTGGCCTGATGTCCCGCCCTAGCTTCCCAAGAACCGGCAAACTGTCATGTCCGTCAGTCGTCACGCGAAGGTAACGCGCGACCTAAGAAGACTCGCATCGTAGGCCTACTCCGCGTTTGCGTGAGCACTTCCCCTACGCCATCTCGGGAAGACATACCATGAGGTTCCAGAAATCGAGGTATCGATCCATCTCGTCGATCTTCAGGATTTGCATGTTCTGCATCCCGCACGGAACCGCGACTGTCAACTGATACTGTCCCCGAGGTCGCCCCTTGTGATGGGCAAGCTGATCGAGTCCCGCTCGTAACTCCTGGAGAAGAGAGACGTAACCTTGCGCTTGTTTCCCATCTGCCGGCTGTTCCCAGTCGATCTGTAGCGTCTCAGCAGGGCGCACTTATTGCGAGATTTAGGAGCGCACATCGAGACTAGCATGGAAACAATAATTCAGCTGGTAATCCGTCGAGAAGGGAGACAACTTGCCCATCGAGTCCTACATCCTCCACCAAACGAACGGAGCTCTTGACGAACTCTTCTCTCCAGCTTTTATGGTTGATTCGCTCAAAATTCTATCGAGTCTCATTAGTCATTCCGTCGCCGTTTGCAATCCTCGCGCGACGAGTAACATACGGGCGTAGCGGTCGCGCCCCCGATAGATAATAGAACCTTCAAGTTCCTGTTCTGCTTCTTCAACTTGAATATCGCCTTCAAGCATCCGTATAAGTTGCTGCCCTGCTCGTTCCAGTCATCCCCCTCGTAATGGATCTGCTCAAACCAGCTCCAGTCATTCTACTCCCATAAGAATCAGAGATGAAGGACGGACCTCTACATCGGCCCATGCGTCGCTGAGGTGAACCTCTCCTGAATCCCTCTTGACACTTCCGAAGGCGTAGTTGATGTGCGTGAGGTGCTGAAACGGGATGTCCTGCGGGGGGAACTGGCGATCATAGATCCCCCTATCGGATCAGTCAGATCAGATGCCAACTCCAGGTCAAGCTTAAGCGAGAATATACCAGTTGACCTGATCATTCCACGGTGTCAGTCTGGCCTTCACTAGCTTCACGTCCAGCTCGGAAGTCGAGAGAAGACGTACAAAGTATCCCACCATGCGCTTCCCGCTCTTCTCAGTAGCAGTCTCTGCATGCTCGGCTGGTCGAAGGCGGTGTAGAAGCGATTTCATTGATAATGGAACCTGAGAGAGAAAGAGACCAAAGAGTGCGGTGAAGATGCCGATGGCTAGGAGTCGACGGGACGTGGTAGAGAATGGAATATCGGCTGTTTTGATGGGTCAAATCGCAGCTACGCCTATGAGACGGACTGGACAGTGTATCAACGCGCTGTGAGCGAAAGGTGAACGAAGACTCGAAAGCAAACGCTGCCAGGCAGACACCGCCTTCCGTAGCCGACTTCTGGTGACCTCATAGCTCGGCTCACTTGGCTCCGAGCGTTTCATCTCTGCCGGCGGGCCAAATTTGGCTCTGCCACCAATTCTGTTCTCTACAAGTGACTCGATTGCCTCGAGATCACGATCCTCGTACTCGTACTGGCTGAGTAGCTGGACGAGAGCTTCGATTCCGATACGATATGTCCAAGATACTTTTCACATCGAAACGGATAATACGGAAGTATCGCTCAGCGTATCAGAACCCAACGAGCCTCAACAAAAGATAAGCGACGCAACCTACAAATCGCAGTACAGATAGGCCCAAGACCATATAGAATATCGCCGTCTAAGGTGTATCGTCAATCTTTTGTGGTGCGAATCCCGCTTGGGTCCGGACTTACGAGGTACGGGTTGAACGACGTCCCGGTGGCGATGGAGAAATGAGAGTTGATCCAGGTGGTAAAGACCGAGGAAGTGAACAGCAAGATGAGGATCATATTTGAGCCTAGAAAGAGCAGGACGACGTTGGTCCTGTTATCCGTGTTGGCGGCCTTGATCGAGGCTTTGACGATAATCAGCTCACCTGAACGTCCGGTCCTCTTTGATAGATCAATGCGTCAGTCTCCATTTCTCAGGAAGATCATGCAAGAGCAAACGACTCACCGTCGTTCCGCTTCGTCTCTGCGCTTCTCTTCTCCTTCACCTCCTTAGCCGGGACCCTGAGCTCCTGCCGAGCCTGCTGCCAGAGCATCTCCATATCCTCCGGCTTGGTAGGTATCGCGACTTCTGCCTATCGTTCCAAATAGACTCAGCGATCAGGTGTGTCGACGTCGCAGACACACCATTTCCTTGCCGTCCTTCTCGACTTTCTTTGCCTGTCCTAGATCCTTCGAGGCGCCGTTGTCGCCTTTCGTACCCCACGACACGTCGTGTAGATTGCAGAAAGCATAGATGAGTAGGATGTTGACGTAGGATGGGAGGAGTAGCAGGTATTGGATGAACGAGGTGATCATGTGCCACGGTTCGAAGTAGAGGATTGAAGAGATGAGATAGAGTCCGTATGTTGCCTTCGTCCTCGTCAGCCGTAACAAAGAGAAAAGACTGGTTAATGTACCATGAGAGATAGCGCCAGATCCAAGAAAGTCTTGTTTGAGAATAGAGCCGAGACATCCGACCATCCAGCGGCTGTGTGCGGAACAGTCTGATACACTGTCCATCCTGCACAGTATAGTAGAAGTCCCTGGCAAATGGCGAAAAGAAGAATACTGATAAAGCGAGTCAGCTAATTTCCAACATATCTCGAAAGCTGTCAACTGACCACAGCGTGTACATCCAATTCGTACCCTGAGGTCTATTGCCCAAAGAGCAGATTAAGACTATGAATCTGTATTTGGTTAGCTCTACCATGACGAGAGCGAAGTATGGGTAGTAGCTCACATCAAACCGATATACACCTTGTTAAACACCTCGAAGACATCTTGACCGTATCCGCCGAACGGGTCAGATGATCCGGAGGTACTGGAGTCGATGAGAAAGAAGAAGGCGAGATAGAACGACGAGACCGAAAACCAATTGAATAGTAGGTTGATGAGGTCTGGGTTGTCATCAGAAACCAAACAATGCCTTTGTGTGTTCCCACCTACTGTATATGGTAACGATGTTGAGCAAGATCTTCCTGATGAAGCCGTGGCCCGATGTCCAAATTCTCCAGAAACAGATCATGGCATAAGTAGCTGCAAAGATGGATCTACCACAACATCATTACACGATACAATCAGTCCTCATACGAGACGTACCCGTTGAGCCATCGACGACGTTGCGAAATGAACTCAGGGACGGTGGATGGGACATCGGTTGACGCTTTCGCGGATTTGACATAGTGTAATCGCCATCTCGCATTCTTCTTGACAACGATTCTGAGGTACCGTCAGCGCGGCGCAGCGATATCTCAGCCGGAGACGTACTCGAAAGCCAAGATACGGTCCTCTGCCAAAAACTTGTTACGATCAAAGATGCTCGCAGTTGCGCCGGGCAAATTCATCATTTCTCCATGGAAATACGACGCAAGGGGCCCAGTCCCATCCGGATGATTGGCCACAGCCGCATATCGGTACCTATTCGATTCTGTCAGGGCAGAATCACACAGACAGACGGGACTCACGCCGAGAAAGCACCGGGAAGAACAGAAATCAAGCCGAAAACAGATTCGAAGGGCTACGACCAGGCTGGGTTAGTTTGGAGCTGGAACCAGGGTTCAAATCCACCTTGTCAAGGATGTTGGACATCTATAACTGATAAGCGTGCCTGGTTCTCACCGCTTCGACGATCTATGGTAGAGCTCACTTTGTACTCAAAGTTTTGTCCCGCCACAAGTGGGTTCAATAGATATCTCCCCATCTTTCCTGAGGAATCCATCAGAGTTTCTCTTTCCAATTCGCTTCGGGACATACCGGTATCGGCAAAGATCTAGCTCTGCTGTCAGCGGAATTGCGCGACGCGGGAAAGCAGGACAGACCTCGCCACAAGCGCCTCCTACATCAGAGTGTCTTTCGAACACCTTGTAGAGCTGATTGGCAGGTCAGCATAGATCAGACGCAAAGTCGACATGCAACGTACCTCATAGATACTGGTTCCCGATGGCCTTGTACCTACATCAAGCAGGATACAGACCTTATTGCACGTCAGCGGTACATGCAAGTAGAAGAAAGCCGATCCAACTGACATTGGGTTTGATTAGTGGCCCGAAAGCGCTTTCAATGCATAAGTTCAGGCGTCTCAGGGCCTAGTCTCATCATTCAATGACTCACTTGAAGAACCACCTCCACAATACCATCAGCATTCATTTTCGTCCGCGACCTGAAAAGCTCACCGGTGGCTGTTCAATTTCTTCTTATTTTGTCTACGGCAAAAGTGAGATCCCGTATGGCGAGCTGCACATCAAACAACTCACTCCTTCAGACAGAATAGTATCTGGATAGGGACAGATCCGAAGCCCACTTCCCCAGTCTCGGACACGATGACTTGCGAGGTATATCTATGTTCCCTCGTCAGCTCATTGTGAGGTTTATCTCTGCTCAGCTGACGCACTCAAATACATGAGCTTGAGTCTCCTTCCCGCCGACCGTATCTTTCGCCACGCCCTAAGTCGTTCGTACTCAGATTTGCAAGATACGTGTCACTCCTGTCAAGCTCACCTCGGCATACACTCCCATCAATTGCAACACCTTCAATACCCGGGAATCGATGACCTTTCTGCCATCCGCGACGATGCAGATAACGACTTTCTTCCACGACTCCGTCCCCCACGTCTTGGATCTCGATCGGCTCGTCAGATGGGTGATGTTCTTGATCACCGCATTCAAGGTCTTCAGGAAGAGCTCCGAGTTCTCGTTATACATTGTCATCACGATCTGAGTCTGGTCAACAGATATCCCCGCAGTATGGAGGATGGGACCTGGAACCCACAAACAACTCAGTCTTTCTTCCATAGAGGTACTGCCGCAGATTGAATTTCTGCTTCATGAAGTTGTCCGGGTCACAGGTCGCAGCAGAGTACCGCATCGTCTCCATCTCGTCTGATTCCAGCCCTAAGCCTTTCGTGGAGGGGATGACCGATCTCGGGACGGCGATGTCCATAATGAGATTGCCATTACTCAAAGGAATCTGCTTGATGACCCTTCTCTCCAGCATCCCCGCTCGCATAGCATGCCAATGTGACGTCCCACTTTGGGATGAGGGGGATTGCGGATATCCATACTGTGGTAAGGGCGATGGAGAAGGTCGAGGCGGGTACCCTGGGTGCTGCTGCGCCAGGTATAGCTGCTGGGGATGGTAGGGCACGGGAGGGACCAGCTCGCCGAGGCCGTACTCCTTTTGATGGAGATTTGTTGTCGAGGTGTATGACTTGGTTTCGTCCGGGTAGTCAGATTGGAAGGAAGACATGGATGGCCGAGGCGGCTGATTGTATGGCGAGGACTGATTGCGGTCGTACGGTGAATAGGTCATCAATTCGTGTGCTTCAGGTCCAGCCTGCGGGGATGGCGCGCGGTTCACTTGGGTGGAGTAATACGAGTTTGTCGGCTGAGAATATTGGGACGAGAAAGGTGAGGACTGGGAGAAGTCCGGATGAGTACGAGTGGGGGTAGAAGGGGAAGGCGAACGAGTGAGGATCGTTTGTGACGTGTGGGTGTAAGGAGAGAGCCCGGCCGTGCGGGAAGGTGGTTGACGGTGGTCGTCCTGGCGATGGTCGTACCCGCTCATGATCCCAGCTGGCCTGGCGTCGGTTAGTAGGTGGTAGTCGGAATGATAGAGCTTGGAGATCGTCGATGCGCGAGGTAAACAAAGTGTGACGACGGAGAGAGGGAGTTGGCACACAATGCACGGACCGCATTCAACTAGTCAACGGATGAAACAAGCGGGGTCAAGGATGGCTGAAACCAATCGTGGCACTCACAGTTTCATCCGCCGGATCACTGATCATGCGACTGCAGAGATCCCTATTCAAGCAGCAAGGAGACCTTCCACCGACAACATGAGATGCTAAGACAGCGAAGCCAAGAGGATGATCGCGGGCAGTGCTAAAGCTGACGATCAGTCCGCACGTCTTTGTGCGAGGGCTTCTGCGTCGACAAGATTCTCGCCAAGCTCGGGACGACCGAGAACTGTGACCAGGGGCACTACTTGAGCCCCGGAGTCGGAGGTCAATAGGCGAATCCCGAATCGACAAGGACATCGCGCGAGAGAGCGAGTGTGCTCCTCGGCGACAGACCACCATCGTGTCTTTTACCGGCTACCTGTCCACCGGAGGGTATGTTTTCCGATCACTTTCACGTCTTCTGCTTATATACTTCTGGCACTCCGCCTGACTGGTATGATACGTGACCTTGACTTCAATTTGCGTGTATTTATACCCGACCTCCGTCAGATTACCACCAAGCCCTCCTTCACAGGGGACACGAGCTTGGTGAGCTCAGGGGCGCTTCGTGGTCAGGTTCATGCATGTGATTGTGCTCATGAGCTAACGGTCAGATCGTTACTTATTTCTCGCCCTTTTAGCGGCCCACAAGGCCCTCTTCTCTTTCCCGACAACACCTTCCGGAGGTCCATCGTCGTCGGCCGAAGAAGCATCGCCTTCCTCTTCCTCCTCTCTGTCATCTCCTTCACCTCCATGACCTCCATCTCCTCCATCTTCATCCCCACCAGCCTCATCACCTCCTCCACCACCACCGCCACCCTTCTTCTTCTTCTTCTTCTTTTTCTTGCCGCCCTCGATCTCCGGAGGGATACCGATCGGCATCGGGGCACCAAAGACTGCCGAGCCCGAGGCAGGTAGTTCTTCTCCTGCCCATCCGAATCCGGTCCATCCTTCAACACCTGACAGCCATGTGTTAGTGACCACATCGTGCGTATTTCTCGACGCTGAGATGACCTACCCCACTTTGCCGACTGCCAAGCCGGCTTCTGGCCCTTGATCTGATTGTAGCTCGAGAAGCTGGGTAAATCCGGGTAATGAACGACGACCGGGTGTCCCGGCTCGCCGCATGTTCTTGAGCCTGCTTCTCTGCGGGAGTGAGGTGGACCATCGTTGCGTATGGGTTGATTGGCTGTTTGTTCCACGCGGCCTCTGGGAACAGGGGCGTGTATTCCGGGAAATACGACTCGTGGTGTTTCCAGCTCTGTTGGCTCGAGTTGGACCCTGCGGGCGAGGGCGGTCGGGGTTTGTATTCCGGGACGGGTTTCTTCTTGAACCACGCTTTCTTGGGGGATGGAGTCGGATCCGGAGTAGGTGGGAGCTGCGGAACAGGAGCCTCGCCGGGGGAGTGGACCTTCTTGCGCAGCTTATTGGGCGTTCGAGGTCGGGGTGGGGTTTCGAATGCAGCGGGAGTCGCGGGT
>JASZXS010000320.1:0-19183 GCA_035521475.1 Tremellales sp. Uapishka_1 | reverse complement strand
CTCCCATTTCTTCGGCATGCGGGAGCTCATTGTTGCTATACAGTGGGCAAGGATTCCAACCGCCGCCGCCGGGCAACGGCTACCAGCAACAAGGATTCAAACGCGATCACGATGGCGGGTCGGGCGCTAGTACCGGGGGTGGTGGTGGGTATGGAGGTGCGCCTGGCGGCTACGAGGACCGCGATTCGAAGCGGATGCGGTACTGATGCGCCTTGGCCAAATGTCCGTGGGCAAGTATGTAAACAAGGTATTTGTGATGTGATTGTTTCGCGGCAGAAGGCATTGCAGAGTGGGTATGGTAGGTGATCCTTCCTCTCGTGCGTGGCAGGAAAGTGGGACATCAGGGAGTAGGATTTGACCTCAATTGCATGCAGATCGTCTGGCATTGAGGGGGTCACGAGAGTTGTGAAATTGGGAGCTCAGAGTCTGGCCTTGCTAGCGAAGAACCAGGTATCCACTATCATGCCAGTCAGCTAGATAACACAACCGACCGCAAGTTCAGGAGGGAGCGAGAGGGATCTCGTCTGGATGAGGAGGAAAAGACACCTACGATCTAAGGACGCGTTGTTTCCATTCCCGCTCGCCGTCATATCGACCGACCCTACCAGCTCGAAGCCAACTTGCTCCATGGCCTGAAGCAGCCCGCACAACATCGTTCTGGCTCCCACGATTTCCTGGCCCAAAATGGTGCGCCATGGGGTGCCTTTCAGTTTGATCTGGAAGCAATCCGGCTCCTTCGTCTTTGCCTCCTGTACACCTAGGGGCCATCTCTAAACGCAGCGAGTTGATCAGCTTAGAAGCCCCAACGATCGAAGTCGTGAACTTACGCTGATGGCGCCGGTAAAGCTCTCCATCACGGCGGGGTGGGGTGAATCGATCAAGCGGACCTTGTCGGTCTCGTTGAAGCTTATCGCGAAGAATTGTCGCTGGACGTGGAGTCTCTCGGGTCGGTATCGGAAGAAGAGGCTGTCCTTGTCGAATCCCCTCTTGCTGAGATCGCACGAGGTGTGGAGATCCCACCCTTGGTGAGACAGCGCGTGCAGGACATGGATGAGCAGGCGGCGCGAGGGGACAGCTTCGGGTCCTTGGCCTTGCCCTGCGGATAAGGAAGATCAGTGAGGTCCCCAATGGGAACAGAGCGCGACAAACACGGTCGGCCAGAAAGCTTGAACTCATGGGTCCCCTCGTAGTCACCCTCCCGCTGGATCCCGGCAAGCCAGATCCGACGGACGGTCTCACCGACATAGGCGCAGACTTCGGGTGGGAAATTGCACATTCGCAAGCGGTCCGTCTTGCTGAGCAGTACACAAGCGAAGCGGGCCGAATCCGAGGACATGGGCGGGTAGAGTGGTGCTTTCACTTCGGAAGGGACGACGAAACCCGGGGACGCAGCGTAGCTAGGAGGTGGTTTGGAGGAGGATCCGAAGCCCATGTCTGCTGCTTGATTAACGGGGAACGTGGCCTAAGTGGTTGAAGCTTGGTCTGTCTCTCTTGTCTTCTTGTACCGCCTGCTGCTTCTTAAGTGCCCAAGGCGACATGTTTGCGATGCCGGGCGGTGCGGGGCGGTGCTCGAGCCTCTTGTTCCTTTCCATACAGCCTTGGACGAGAGTGGACGGCGGAATGACATCACATTACATCGGCTATACCCCGACGTTTCAGAGGCTTTCGTCAAGATTGGCTACAGTATATACACTCTATGCGCCTACGCCGTCTTCTCGACCGGCGTAGCAGTCGAAGTCTCGCTCTCCACCTTGCCCCATCCCCATCCCTTGTGCTCCTTGTGCTCCTTGGCCTTTTCCTTCTTCTTGCCGGCATTCAGGACCAATCTCTCCAGCTCCCTCCTCTCCTCGTCCGACTCGTCCGCCTGGACCTCCTTGAAAATGTTTCCGATCGCAATGATTGCCTTGGCCCTTCGTAGTGACAGGTCCTTGCTGATATGCGGTTCGTACAATACGCGGTCGACGACGACGCCGACGACCTGGCGAAACACAGTCAGTCGAACACAGTCTGAGGGAGAGAAAGAGCGTACATTGATCACTTCCCAACGTGTGGCTTTCCATGTCGTCAGCAGCATCTTGGATGAGACTTCCTGAGCCAGCGCCTCGAGCTCTTCGGGCGTAGCGGTGCCTTTGTCCTCCAGCCGCTGCATCTCTTCCATGGCGCTTTGCACCCCAATCCTAATTAGATCTCGTCAGCTACTCGACTAGACACACTGTAGAGTCTAAACAGCTTACGCGGAACCCAGGAGTCCCCAGCCCTCCTTTACCATACCACCCTTCTCTTTCAGCCGTCCCAAAAAGCCACCGCCGATGAACTTCTTGGCCTTGACAAAATTCGTCGCTTTAGGGATATATATACCAGCAATAGTATGCAGAAGCTGGTGACAGAATCGGTTTATTGTCAACCCCAAAACAAAGACAACAATGACTGCGACTGACCTCCACACCGAATGATTCCAACTTGAGGTCCTCGGCTTCAGTCCGGATGCGCGCTTCGAATGCTTTGGTTTCGGGATCATTCGGCTCGCCTGGATGTTTCGCATCGACAAACGGTCGAATACGGAGTATCAGTTTCTGCGTCAGCGCATCGATACTGAGAGGCGTCCTTGTCAGCTGCATTCCAGTAGGAGGTATCGTGACTGACCGTTCCTTCTTCTGCTTCTCCTTCTCGGCCTCGATAGCTTCCAGCTTTGCTTTCTGCTCTGGTGTCAACTTGGGTTTGACCTTTTTGTCCTTCGTGGCCTGGTCCAGCGAGGTGGATGAAGGGGAAGCAGTTCCGGGGGCAGTGGTGGTAGCAGAAGATGAAGGAGGCGAGTTTGTGCTGAAGGAAGAATGATGGGCCAAGGCGGTGTTGTGTTCAGCGGAAGCGGCGGTAGCGGTGCGTTCCTCTGGTGACGTGGTCTCGGCGGCTGGATGGGCAGTTGCATCGACCGCAGCGTCCGATTTGGCTTGGGAAGCCGCAGCTGCGTCGGGATCGCCCGCGGCTGCTTCCATCTCGGCCTTCTCCTCAGGTGTCATGACGACGTCCATGGTGGTAGTGAAGTCTAGTGCCAACGAGCTTCAGTATATCAGGGGGCGTAATACTACCGGGATGCAATACCTTTGACAAGAGCAATTTCACCAATCTATTCCACGATCAGTCATATATTCATTAGTCCGCAATAGCACTCACATAGTCGAAGAAAGCCTCTGCGCATCCCAAGTCTCCTTAGCACTCCGTCGAGCTTAAATGGACTGAAAACGCACCGCCTCCGAAGATCTTTGAGAAGACCTCCTGGGGATCCATCTCGGCTCCCTCTTGCTGATTCATCCCCGCTCGTCCGACTCGATCATATGCAGCCCGAGTGTTGGCGTCCGAAAGGATCTGGTACGCTTCACTGCGAACAAAGGAAGATTAGGCGTTGCAAGTCGTGGTTTCGGCACATCTTGCAGAAGACTGGCCACTCGTACTCACCCGATTTGCTTGAACATGGCCTCTGCTCCTGGATCTGAGTTCTTATCCGGATGGAAGATGATGGCCTTCTTCCTGTACGCCTTCTTCAACCTGTACCCAATTGCATCAGTTGCTTGTCTACTTGGAGTCACGGGTGCATGAGGAGATTCTATACGTACTCGAGTTCTGTTGCCTCGGGCGTGACCCCGAGTATGTCGTATAGCTCTGTATCCTTGACTTTAGACATTGTAAGCGACGCGAATGTGAGTGATAGGAAGAATCAAAAACAACAACGTCGGATGGCCCAAAAAGTCGTTGTGATAGCGAGGCAGCATGGGCTGCGACGATGTCATGTCACGTGATCCACGCAATGAAAGTCGCAGTCAAGCCATGGGTGGTGAGAAGGGGCGACCCTATCCCTCGTAGTCTGCATTGACGATCATCCATACACTTTCTACCTTCATCTATTGATCATCAGCTCGCATCGCATATCACCTCGCCGCGAGAGAACAACACCTCTCTCACTCAAAAACCCCCCTTCTTCAGGATGGCATAATAAACGACGGCCGTATCTCGTATCTCTCAGATGGATGATCCAATCCACATCCAGCCTGACCCCCACCCTCGACCGAAAAAGAATGGCGCAGAACTTCTTACCGACCGGCTGGTAGCTTTCCAACGTCGTTCCGCGACGGGTCCTGCTCCGCCTCCGTCTGCTTCGAGGTCAGTCAAGAGGACACCTGTTTGGTGAAAGTCCGCACTGACAGGCTCGCAGAAACGGACCGAAACGAGCCGAGAAATATACAGAGGACGAGTTTTCTCGAGGATCCTCGAGTCGGGGCAAGCTGTTTGATCCTGTACGAGGAAATCCATCGCCGAGACGATTAGATCCCGCACCTCACCTTCCTCCTCTTCCACAGCACGGCGGGCGTCTGCCGCATGCTCAGGATGAACGCCGTATCCCCTACACTCAGGACGAGAGGCGCATACCGTCGTCTCAGGAAGAACGACGCCGACCTGTCAGAAAGGATCCTAGCCAGCGGCTCTTTGACCCAGCTCTTCACGATCCCCAGCAGTTCGTCACTCGGTCTGCCGTGCCCGTCCTACGGCGACCGGTCCGCGCCGAGAGAACCCCCGAAGAGGAGGCGGATAGGGAACGAGAGCGAAGGAAGCGCAGAGAGGGGAGCGAGAGGGGATCCCATGGAACGAAAAGGAAGGATGAGTCGAGGAGTAAAGGAAGCAGGAGCAGCGAGGGAAGCGAGAGTTTGAAAGATAGGGAGAGGGGGAAAGCCTCGTCAGTCCTTCTAACATTGCCGGTTAGCGGATTCTGAACGAGTGAACAGGGACGGGGGAGTCGGAAATATGCTTAGAGATGCGTATAAACCCATCAACGCGCTCGAAGCAACTTTGACAGAAATGCATCGCAAGATGGCGTCCGATCCCGCAGCAGGTATCTCGGCGCTGCTGGAGAAAGCACCCGACGCCTACTCGAGAGAGATCCGGACAAACAAGGATGATACCGCGGCATGGCTGGAGCTCATTGGGCGACATAGAGAGTCTGTCGTTTCTTTCTGCGCCACCGGCTGAAACTGATCGTCGTCATCTCTCGAAGTCTGCAAAATGCTCATCGTGATTTCCTGGACCTCGTTTTCAAGCCCCCGGTCCCGAGCTCGATGCACTCTCTCCCGGTCAAATACAATATTCCCGTTCGTCTCTGGCAGACGGGATTCCATCTGCTCCTGGAACAACTGCGCCACGCGTGGATGTCGGGCCATCCACTCGCACTCGACTTACTGACAGATCTCATTTACGACGCGTATCAGTTCTACTCGCATCTCTTGGATGAGCCGTTTTTGACAACTTTCCGTACGGCATGGATCGAAGCGCTGGGCGATTTGGCCCGTTACCGCATGGCAATAGCGTCGCATCTGGTGAGCGAGGCTCCAGCGAGGATAAGAACGGGAGACGGGAGTCAGGGTGACCACGACTATGATGAAGCGGGCTTGATACCCAGTTCGGGAGCAAGTATCGGCCAGGAGGTGGCGGAGAACTGGGATGTGGAGGACAAGGAAACATGGAGGACGACAGCTAGGGACTGGTACGCCATGGGCATCACGGAGAAACCCGGAGAAGGGAGGTTGCATCATCATCTCGCCATGTTGTGCCGGGATTCAAAAGGGGAGGAGGGCAGAGCGCTATATCACTTTTCGAAATCGTAAGTTCTTGTTCTCCCTCATTGTAGTCCTGCAGGCTTATCGATGTATTCAGTCTTACCGCTTCACACCCTTTCGGGTCGGCACGAGAATCCATTCTCCCGCTCTTCGATTCGGCACTCCAATCCCAACGATCGCTCCCCGAAGCCACGGCGATGGACCTCTTTGTCCGCCTACACGGAATGCTATTCACGAGGATTTCGCTGGACTCCTTCCCGTCCGTCATGTCGCGATACATGGAAAGGCTTGAAGAAGATGCCTCGCTCGACGGCGTCTCTCGCAAGGCACGCGTTACCGTTGTCGACTGGTTAATGATGGGGACAGTGAATCTTGCTGCGGTACTGCAGTACGGTGCAGAAGATGGTCTCGTTCGCAAGGGCTTTTCGTCCGAGGCTGCGGCTAGGCGCGGGAAAGCGCTTACCGCCGAAGGTGATGAAGAGGAAGAACCACCCGTCCCCGGGCCGGAGATGACCTCAACAGCGACGTGTTCGCTTGAATCATCAATTCCTTCGCCAATTTTCGCCTCCGGACTGGAACTCGCCTTCGCGGTCTTTGAGTTCGTTCTCTCTCATCCGCATAGAGTGCACGGCGTGCATCATGTCCTGAATCCATACATCCCGATCTTTCTCACCTTTCTCGCGACCGTCTTTCGACAACCGCAAACAGGCTACTCAATCATCCCCTTCATCCCATGGACCACGTTGGTAGAGTTTCTCAACAAGTTTTCACCCGAGATCAAGGAAGAGACGCGTCTCGTGGCGGGCATACCGTTACCTGAAGACTGGAGTCTGCGTGGAATGGAGTGGGTTGGAAGGCGCGTATATGAACGGGGCTTTTGGAAGGGAAAGACCTCGATCTCCTCGCGAGCGTCGGGCTCCTCTGGCCCTGCGCAGCCCCGAATGGGGGAACGGATCCAATCCGAAATGGACGTCTTGGAAGCGACCGATGTGTTTTCGCTCGTCGATGCGTCCGAGGGTGTGGTGGACGAAGTGGAAGGGACGGACCTTACAGATGGCCCGGTCGCGATCAACCAGAGGAGATGGAAGAGAGTCGCGTGGGCGGCGGGTGTCATGGTCAGATGTATCGAGGGTCTGGAAGTGTCCGATGGACTAGTGGAGATCGCGCCTGGAGGACAGCTGGATATGACATTGAAGGAGCTCGAAGTGGAGAAGAGGAAGAAGGAAAGCGAGACGATACCGAGAATGGCCGAGGTGGAGGATGAGTTGGAGGATCTGAAGTTGATGGAGAACGAGCAGGAGGACGACGAGGAGCTTTCCGTCCTAAGGGTGAGTCGTGGGAACGTGAGGAGCGGATCTGGTGTTGATAGACATCCTCAATTCAGGAACGACGCCGCCACCTCACTTCGCTCCTCGACCCATCGCCTCACCTCTCCACAGCCAATCCTATCTCCAAACCCAAACTCAGCAAGAAATCTCAGATCGTTCCGGGATACACGATGCTTGTCTTTGACACGAACGTGCTTCTATCATCTTTGGCCTTCTTTTCCAAGCTGGTCGAGGGCGGACAGTGGAGTATCATCGTTCCACTCCCGGGTATGTTTCTTTTGGTGTATGTCTGCAATCGCCCAAGCTGACGGTCATATTCTCACAAAGTGGTCACCGAGCTCGATGGTATCTCGAAACAACCTCCGCCGCTGGGCACCTCAGCAAGCCAGGCAGTCTCGTATCTGGAAAATCGCATTCGCACGCACTCTCTGACGCTCAAGATCCAGACGTCCAAGGGCAACTACCTCTCGGATCTGTTGATTCGAACGGAAGCCCGCTCGATGCGAGGCAAGACGATGGACGACTTGATTCTCACCATCGCAGAGTCACAAATGCAGCACTTTGTGGACCGCTCGGATATCTTGGGAATGAAGGATCTGGGCGATGTGGGAATGGGGCAGCCCGCGACCAAAGTGTTACTGATTACATTCGATCGGAACCTGAGGGTCAAGGCGCGAGGGAGAGGGGTGGAAGTAGGGGACGAGAAGGATCTGGAACGAATTTTGGGAAAGTAGCTGTTGCTGTCGCTCGGGTGGTTCAGTGTATGTATTGCATTGTACTGTACCGCGCCGGGCACCTGGAGAGCGTCTCAGCCACATTTTGTGTAGAATGGGGCTGGCGCCGCCCCCAAACACTCGACCGATCCAAACACGGGGCAAGCGTGCTGGCCCTAGCGTGACCGGGTGCACGGTCCCCAACTAATTTCGCATCGAGATCGACCTCTCCTCCTCTTTTCTCACCACGACACTTATAACGACCCCTCCCAGTCCCAGCTCCGCTCACGATGCTCGCCCTCTCACTCGTTCTCACCCTCATCGCCTCCGTCAGTGCCCAGTTGACCGTCACGGAACCGTCCGCCGCGCACTGGTGTAGGTGTCGATTGATACCTTTGTGTGCGCCTTGGACTGATGGTCGAGGGCAGGGGTCGGTAACTCCCAAAACACCTTGGCGTGGACTGGATCTTCTCCCACTGAATTCTCGGTATTCCTCTACAATCCCAATACGGCCGTCCTTGTCAGTTGATTTCACCTCCTCTGGTCTCGACCGTTTTCTAGCTGATTCTCCCGGCGAGGGGTGTAGACCTCCAAGTTGGCGTTGGAATCGATCAGTAGGTCGTGCCCCACCCTCCCGTGAGCCATCACTGATTGCTCTTCAAGTTAACACCTACCAGACGTCCTTGACTATCAACCCGTGAGCTATTCGATGTTTATGGATGATACGCGCTAAACGAAACGGCCCAGAGGAGGGGTCACGCCATCCACGGGATATGTAATTCAGTTGACGGATATACTGAACAGCTCGAGTAAGTGGTGATCCTTTTTGTCACTCGGATGACCTCTTCTCCGCCCATTCACCCGTTCCCATCTGCTCCCGCCACGTTGATCATTTGCACTGACTCCCCATAGACATCTACGCCGCGTCCGACTCGTTCGAAATCAAAGCAGAAGGCTCAACCTACCCCGCACAGACCACGCCGGGTGCCTCTGCGTCCGCTTCTACCTCCGGAGGGACCGGCTCGGCTGGTGCTTCGTCGTCGGCAGGATCCTCGTCTTCCACTGCGTCGGCCTCTACATCGGCCAAAACGAGTTCGGCAGGGAGGTCCAGACTCGACCATGGTGGATTGTTGGTCGGGCTCTTGGCAGCCGTCAGTGCCTTCGCGGCCTAGGAGGGGAAGGGAAGAAGGGGGAGGGGTTATTCATTCTATTTGCGTCACCGGTCATGCCATCACACTCTTTATGCGATCTAACCGCTTCTCGAGTCTTCGCTCTGCCTCTCAGCTTGCATCTCTCCTTTCCGTCCTCCGGATAATCTCGGTCTTGATGTCAAGCGATAAGAACCGCCACTCATGATACGCCACACTTTGCCTGCTGTTGTTGCTGTTACTGTTGCTGCTTCAGCACCTGTTGTTCTCATCAACCTCAATCTCACCATGGAAGACCTTAGGTCCACTCCGTTCTCTGCCGACAAGGACATATCCAGTCTCGTGGGTATAACTCACCCTGGACAGAACATGATCAAATACTGACGTCCCATACGCAGCATGACGTCGTGCTTGACTATATCAATGCCAACGCATACTCGGCCACGGCCAAGGTGCTCTGCAACTCGCCCTCTCCCATGAACGACCAGCGAGACTACGATGACGGCACAATGGAGATCGACTCCCCGCCTCTGCCGCCGCGGAGGCTCGCCAAACGAGCCATGAGGGAAAGCAGTATAGACGGTGCAACGCTGCTGCAGATTCAGCGTCGGCGAGGTAAGCACAGCATCGACCCTCCACGAGATACCTCCTCACTCTACCTATCTCAGTGATTCTGAACCACATTCTGAACGGCGCGATCCTCAAGGCCGTCGACGCGCTTGACATGCACTTCCCCCTCGTCCTCAGCGAGCCGATATCGCTCTTTGCCCAACCACCCATCCTCTCCCCACCCTCCGCTTCAACTTCGTCTCAACCGCATTCACATTCCCTCCCCGTGTTCGCCCATTCCGTCTCTCCCGCCCACGTCCGCCTCAACCTCCAGATCCAGCAATTCATCGAATCCTTCCGCCAACTCGCCCCCGCTTCACCGTCCTCGTCCTCCCCTTCCTCCTCCATCTCCTCGCTCAACGGCAATGGGAATGGTAACGGCACCGCGTCCACCTCGAGTTCGATGACACTCACACATGCGCTGACAGCCGCGCAAGGGCTGCACTCCGAGGCAAAGAAGCTGAAACCCGATGATCGCGCGATCTATCTACAGGAGATCAAGGACGTTGGTGCACTATTTGCCTATACGGATCCAGAGACCAGTATTCTCAAGGGGTTCCTCGAGCAGTCGAGACGCATCAGTCTCGCTCAGCAGGTCAACAGGGCCATTTTGCGTGAGCAGGCATGATAGCGTTCACGTCAGGAGTCCATGGCTAATCTGACTGCATTCATGCCAGACCGGGCAGGATTCGAGACGACTTCTCAGCTCGAGAACTATGCTAGGAGGGTATCGGCGTTGTATGCCATCATGGCGAACAGGGACATCGACCCGCGACCCCCATGGACGGGATTCGATGGTGGACTGGGCAAGGAGCAAGTCGCCCTGGCGAGTCTGCTTTCCAATACCTCACACTCGAACTGACGAGTCTCGCCCAGTTCTGGAAACACCACTTCAAACAGGGCTTCAACTTGTCCGAGTTCGTCAACCATACCTGGTCGTGACGGTCTCCCTCGTTTATTGTGTGTATGTCACTTGCTAGTGACCCATTTCTGTAGTATCTTGTTCGTTGTTCTCTGTTCCAAGTCACAAATGCATACTTTACTGTACGTCAGCCGAATATCGCCCTTCACTCCTCGTCCTCTTCCCTGTCCCAGCCGAGGTTCTCGATCGAAGTCTTTATGCTCGCCGCCAGTTTCGGCTGCAGTTCCCGCGCTGTCGTAAAGGCGATCGTAGCTTCGCGATTGCGTCCCGTCCGCAGGTAGCATTTGCCGAGCAGGAAAAATATCTGCGCCTCATCCGGAGAATCGCGCGAGAGGGGTTCGAGGGCGTCGATGGCCTCCTGCCAGGTTTGCGTGTGTTAGTCGGGGGATATCTGGGAGAGGAGGAAGAGGAGAGGAAAGGAGGACATACCGATAAGCGATTGAAAGAGACCAACACCCTGATCCGCTTGAATTGCACCATGGGGCTATCGGGAAGATATTTGCACGCCTGTTCGTAGAATGCCAACGCCTGAGCCAGATCATCGTCCTCTTGTAACACCTATCAAACGGTTTGCTCGTCAATCTAACACTTCCTCTGGTTGAGTCTCTCTCGCTTCCACTCACAGTGCCAATGCAACACAATAACACCGCATTGGTCGGGTTGATCTCTGCTGCGCGCCTGAAGTGGTGTTCGGCATACTTATTCCGGCCACTTTTGAGATACACCACTCCCATGCCGTACCTATCCCGTCACCGCATTAGTTCGCTGTCCTGTTTCATCTTTGGTTTGATCGACGTACCAAGCATTGTAATGACGACTGTCGTTGCGTATCGCCGTGCGGTAGAACGCAATGGCGCGCTCGTATTCCTCCATTTCGATCGCCTCGTAACCGCACAGTGTCCAGGCGTAAGCGCACCCCGGGTCAATCTGCGTGGCGCGTTTGAAGCACCGCATCGCCTCGTCGTGATTCTTTTGCAGAGAGAATCCGTTGCCCGCTGCGATCCATGGTTGAGGCGACTCCCGGTTGATGGAGATGAGGGTTTGGGATAAAAAGGATAACGAGGGAGCATCCGAGAGATGCCATAGGACCGTGGAGTAGGTTTCGGTCGATTCGAGGCGGTATGGCTCGAGGTCAAGCAGGGCCTTGAAGGCGCGTCGCGACTGGGATCCTCGTCAGCGGAAGTCGGAGGAGGCAAGAGAGCCACACTTACCAGAACGTAATTTGCCATTTCGTAGAAGCATCGAGCGACAATGTCTAGCGCCCATGCGGAGCGTTGGACCTCCACAGGTAGCCCGTCCACCTCGTTCAAGGCTTCTTGGCAAGAATACAGGCTCAGAGCTCGATACGCCCGCGCACAACGTCGCACGATATCTCTTAGCCACTCGTCCGCGACCGCTTGCAGTTGGTTTTCGTGCGACGCGGGCGACGGCATATCGGTCGTCTGACCTGACGCAGAGGACGTCGCTGATCGTGAGCGCGTCTGCCTTTGCTCTCGTGTCGCCTTATGTCAACAAAGTATGAGCTCCGGCGGAAGGGGTCGATGAGAAGAGATACCCACCCTCGAGGTAGGTTTCGTTGTATTTGAACTTAACCGACTGCTCCTCCTAACTGGCGCTTCGCCTTTGCTTCCATTTAGCTCGACCGACTTCAGATCTCTCCCGTTCGGCCGCAGCTCTTTGCCCATGCCGTAGGGATTGGCTTCCGTCGTCTTCTTGAGCCCATTTCCTCCACGCGGACGCTTCATGGCGGGTGGTTTTGATGGTTCGTTTACCGGGTTCTGAGGAGTGGATCGAATGGAAGGTATGAAGTGGGAGATGAGGTTGGGAAAAGGTCGGCGCGGAGAGGGGAGTTGCGGTTCGGTTATTGTGGGGAATGTCGTGTCTGCTATGATGGATGGAGTGCTATCGAGCAAGTCTGACGTCAGGTCGTGCGGAGATGAGATGAACCAGTGCGGTCAATATCAATACGCACTCCCAAGAGACCGGGTTGCCCATCATTCCCAGTCTACCTCCTCCATTCCCTACATCAGGCGTGAAAAAGCCCCCATTGGCGCCGTTACCATTCTTACTGGCGGGTGCGCCCATCAGCGGACTGTGTTTCCTCGACATGAAACCTGGCATTTCCGATGCGGAACTCCTTGGCATGGGATTTGGCGACAACGTAGGGGGTCTGGATGTACGCGACGATGTTTGCGATAGAGCTGGCCTGACCGGGTCGGGAAATAGCGAGGATGGATCCGGGTGGTAGCCTGTACTACATGAGTGGACGAACATCGTTCAGTCACTTACCCATGTCACATAACCCTGTGAATGCCTCCCACGACCAAGGATCCTCGGTCATTGCCTTCGTGTATTGCTCCACTGCGACGGCTGGAGCTTTGCCCTTGTGTGACAGGGAAGCTAGGAGAAGGCTCGCATTGGCGGAAGAATTTGCGGAATTAAGAGTAGGTAGATCTGGATCATGGGAGCTGTCAACACGCTCCTCGACACCACCACGTCACTCGGCCTACTGGTAGGTAAACCCCGCCTCAGAGCTCGTTCCAGCACGGCTTTCCCCTCACTGAAACGCGAGAGCTTCATGCAGCACCTAGCGACGATTACCGAGCACCCGTAGCAGCCCTGCCGCAAGGGTCTTCCACTGGCCACCTCGCCTTCAGAATCGGCAGTATCCCGAACGAGATGAAGGGCCGAGTAAGGTTGCTCGGATTCCAATAGACACAGAGCGAGGATATGCAAGCTCTCATGATCGACTTCAGAGTGACATAGCGAGTAATAAAGACGCGCGTAAAACAGAGCGGTCGGTGTCGACGAATTCAAGGTCAATTGGCGAAAGCGGAAAGAGAGGTGATGGAGCGATGGTCGTGGTGGCATTATGAATCCAATGGCAGCCGGGTGTAATGGTGCGAGATATGGGATAGCGACTTCGTCTATCGGGCGTGCGAGGACATGAGAGCGAGTGATGGGTGAGAATGCAAGCAGGGGACATGGATGAATCAATCAACCTGGAATGAAAACACAACATCTCGTAGTGGTGGCTCGAATAATGCAAATCATCTCTCCTCCTCTATTCCGCAGCAGGCGACGACCTCGTTCTCTCTTATACCTATCGTTTCTTGATGATGTTGTTGACCTGCTCAATTCGCTCCTTCTCAACGCCTTCCCTTTCTCCCTGTTTTCTGGCTTGCTTCGTTGCGGATTCCAACTCGTCCTTCCACCTCTTGGTTCGTCGCCTGTTCCAATACCAAGCGGCGAAGAGCAGCACCACAATAGCCACTCCTACTATCAAGGCACATCAGATAGAGTAGATGTAGTGCATCACTCCATACTCACGACATAGTCCCTCACAGGCTGTCGAGTTGGCGGAACACCATGCCTTGCTCTCGTCCACTGTTCGACCGCCCAGCGGCACGGCTTGTGCAAGGAGACAGTGATGGCTGGGACCGAGGATAAGATGGGTGAGAGGCCGCATTGGCTCCTCGCGGCGAGGTGGTGGCGAGAAGGGGTCTAGGCGTGCTTCGGATGTCCCCGTGAATGGGTGGTCTTCCCGAGTCTTTCGATGCTGCTCGATAAAGGTCTGAACCTAGATGGGGGATGCCATCCGAATGTGTCCGCTAACAATCGCTCTAGACTGAGCAATGATGGAAGTTTGAAACATTCTGCAGAAAGGATACTTTCATAGTCGCTACAAAGGAACAATCGTTTGAGGAAGAGACGAAACAAGGCGGTCTCCTTCATCAGAAAGACCACTGAATCTTCGCAATACTATTGTACTGTACATTCCGTGAGCATCTATATCTTACAAAACAGCATGACCTGCATGCTACCTCCCCGCTGGCCCATTTGCTTCGCCCGCATATGGCAACCTGACCAATATCGGCAGCGGCTCCTCCGGTTCTGTATCTTGTCCGGCTGATGGAGACTCCGGTGGCGTCGGTGGTTGCTCTGGTCATTGAGATGTCAACGTCTGGCCATGGAAGAAGGTCAGAAAAGAGAGCCTACCGAAGAGATTCAAGACGGAGAATACATGCGGCCAATTCTTGAGCACACCTCCGATAGCTGCTGAACGTCAGTCGTGCGTCCAGACTCGTTTGAAGAGTAATACACACCCTCTCCGCCATCTGCCATGATGTTGGACATTTGCGCTAGCTTTTCGACCCGCTCGACCAGCAGCGCCGAGGCTTCCCTTAACGCTTGCAATCCCGCATGTTCTTGTTGTTTGTGATAAAGGTTTTGCAGTGAGGGCGGTAGATTCGGTTGCGGCCTCGACATGCTGTCGCGTGCGATTGTAAGACCTCGGATGCTCCGTTCACGGGTCGATTCCTGCTCTTCACCATCCGAGATCCAAGGACGAGACGACAGCGGCGCGTCGCGTCCCAGTCTCGGTGACGGACTTGCTTCTCAACTCCACCTCCTGACCACGTGACTAGCAACGATGCTTTGGTTGCCACTCGAATCCAACTGTCCTTGCTTTACCTTTACATCTCTTTGGACAGGACGACGCAGGCGACGGAAACGAGCCAGAAGGCTAGCTTAAGTCTCACGATCGGCTCAAGAGCTCTCGCCTCGTCGATTCGGCTGTTCGAGCCGTCTCAACGACGAGCACGTCGCCATGGGTGTCAAGGGTCTTTGGTCCTTGCTGAATCCTGTGGCTCGTCCAGTCCAGTCAGTTGTCGCCTCTTTGGCTTGTAAGAGGATGGAACTTCATTGACATGTTATGCAGACTGGAGAGTATGGAAGGGAAACGGCTAGCAATTGACAGTTCCATCTGGCTATACCAGGTGGGTTGGAAGCAGACTAAGCTCGTTGCATTCACTTACGTAGCGAAGTTCCAAGCTACCATGCGAGACAAGGATGGGAGAGTGCTTGTCAATGCACATGTACTGGGTAAGTCAATTATCAACTCTTGACAGGGAAGACTGACCTGCTGCAGGGTTCTTGAGACGGATCAACAAGTTGTTGTTTCATGGAATCAAGCCCGTCTTTGTGTTCGATGGAGGCGCACCGGCACTCAAGCGATCCACCATTGTATGTTAAGCGTCGAGATTGTCAATGCCCACTGACCGCAGGATATAGGCCGAGCGGAAACGTAAGAAGGCCGGAGCAGCTGCAAACCATGCCCGGATGGCGGAAAAGCTGTTTGCTGCTCAAATGCGGCGGGAAGCTGTGAAGGCTGCCCAAGCGTGGGTTCTACTGTCGGGAGCTTACGGATCTTACTGATGGGTTCTGCCAGTACACGAGAGCAGCAGGAAGTACGGAGAGCTGCTCGACAAACCGCGTACGATGAGGAAGAAGGAGAGCAAATTGCAGACGATGCCGTATATCTGGAAGAGCTCGAGGGTAGACCGGGTGCTGCTCGACCAAGGAATAGTGACCCTCGCGTACCCACTACCTCAAAGCAGTCAACGATCTCCGCAGCAGGCGGCGTTGGAACTCCCGACTCGATCCTCAAGAAGAAGAAAGACTTCAAAAGCCACGATCCGTACCGCCTTCCCGCAGTGGAGATGACGACCGTGTCGACAGAGGACAAGCCAGACGCTCGACTCGCAACGGAGGAAGAGTTGAAACAGTTTATCGACGATATCCGTCCCGAAGACGTGGATATCGAATCCCCGGAGTTTCGTGCGCTGCCCACCGAGGTGCAGTACGAGATCATCGGGGATCTTCGAGTCCGATCGCGTCAGCAGTCGCATAAACGTCTCAAAGACATGCTTCGTGCCGCGCCGACCGCACTGGACTTCTCGATGGCCCAGATCAAGAACCTGTCGCAGAGAAACCAGTTGACACAGCAATTATTGACGGTCACGGATTCGGTCGGGAAAGCTCATCTAACGATTCCGGTCCGTATCGCCGCGGAAAGGAATAGGGAATACGTGTTGGTGAAGCGTGGCGAAAACGATGGTGGGGGCTGGGCCCTGGGGATCAGAGAGGGAACCAAGGCGAAACCAATCGTTGTGGATGAGGAGAAGCCGGTGGTGGAGGAGAGTGACGAGGACGATTCAGATATAGAAGAAGTGGAACCGTGAGCTGACTCTTGTTTGACACAACGGAATCCTGCTCAACGTAAATTCAGACCGATCGTGTCGGTCGACGAAGACCTACAGGAACATCGCCGTCGCGAGATCCTAGAAGCCATCGCATCTCGCTATACGCCCCAGAAACCCGCGAAACCGTCCCTCGATCTCCCCGTCAAGTCCTTCGGTGCAAAACGTGCACCCGGCTCTAAACCTTTGTTCGAGACAGACGAACCCTCGCCAGAACCAACCGAGAACGACGAGGCGCTTGCACTAGCATTACAGCACGAGGAACTCGGCGGGTCAATTCTGGGTTCAGACGACTCGATGGAGATGGAGGAAGTTCCCCTTGTCCCCTCAGGACGTAACACTCCGGTAGACTACTCTGTTGCAGACGACGAGGAAGACCAGGACTTCGAAGATGTCTCGGTCGTCCCGACTCCCGAGGAGTTATCCCCGCCAAGAGCAATGAACGATTTGGATATGCTCCTGATGGAGAATCAGATAGTACAGCCAATGGAACCCGCTACTGGTCTCCCTGCGAACGATGCTGGTACCGCTGGGCTAGCGACATCAACCGGACCTATAGATCTCACAAACGAACAAGAGGACGACATAATCCTCATTCCCCGACCTCAGCCTTTAGTTCAAGCATCCCGAACGAGATCATCGAGTACCAGCACCTTTGTGGAAGAAGCGGACGACGAGGAGATAGTGACCGTTTCGCAACCGACTGCTATGACATCGTCATTGACCCAGACAGCTCGAGAAGACTTACGCCGAGGACCACCTTCCACAGCACGCTCCTCTACTCATACTCCGACCGTTCTGCCACCGCTACCACGGCTAGCTGTCGACAAAACCCATCCTCGCTCCGGCCGACCGGATCCTCCGTTACCACCAACCGCGGCAGGAACGCCACCGACAGCACCGCCAACCTCGGTCGCAGCCATCCCTCCTCCTCCAGCTAGAGAACGCTTTGACCCCCCTCCGGCACCATCGTCACCCTCACCTCCACTATTTTCGTCGCCAACGCAAGAACCTATCGTGATCGATGATGGTGTTCTCGACCACACCTCTCCTTCCCCTCAACCTATACCTCCTCAGCAACGAACGGCATCTCCCGAGCCGGAAAGCGATCACGATGATTCGCGCTCGATCGAATGGTCCAAATCACCTTCTCCGAAACCGTCTCGGCCACCGCTTGCAGCCGAAATATCCACCACCTCGATCCAGACAGAGGGCGAAAATGACGATGATATGGATCGAGAAGACATGGTTGCCGAGGAAGACGATTATGCGCGATTCATGGCCCAGATCAAGAACCGGGATCTGAACGAAGTCCGGACGGAGATCGACGATGAAATTAGGATATTGAATAACCAGAACAAGGTCGCCTTGCGGGACTCGGACGAGATCACCCAGGCCATGGTCGCTCAGATTCAAGTCAGTTGCCGATAATTTGCTTGCTGTGCAACGCGAGAAACTGATTCAAACCACAGTCATTGTTGAGGCATTTCGGAATCCCGTACATCACCGCTCCGATGGAAGCCGAAGCGCAATGTGCAAAACTCGCCGAACTGGATCTCGTCGACGGCATCATCACGGACGACTCGGACGTGTTTCTCTTCGGCGGGAAACAATGTTTCAAAAATATCTTCAATGATGCAAAGTACGCCGAGTGCTTCATGCTCTCCGACCTCGACCGGGAGCTGTCATTGACGCGGGACCGGCTGATTTCGCTGGCGTACCTGCTGGGGTCGGACTACACGATCGGACTGGCGGGGGTAGGCCCCGTCGTGGCGATGGAGTTAATGGCGAATTTCCCGGGCCCGAATGGGTTGCTGGAATTTAAGGCTTGGTGGATAAAGGTGCAGAAGGGGCTCGATGTGGGTGAGGAGGACACAAAGTGGAAGAAAAGCTTTGTGCGTATATTTAGATTGAAGGTGGTGGGAGATGGCGGAGCTGATGCAGAACGCGGTGCAGAAGAAGAGATTCGCATCGAGCATATTCTTGGAGCCGGATTGGCCTAACGGTCTGGTTGTGAGTGACACGACCTGGCTTGTTATTGGACTGAAGTGGACTTCGTTCGCTTAGCGAGAGGCCTATATTTACCCAACGACAGACGAGTCCGAAGAACCGTTCCACTGGGGCTTCCCAAAGCTGTCTGCGTTGAGAACGTGAGTGTGTCTCCATACAATCCAGTAGCAGTGCCTCGGCTTATTTGGAACCAGTTTCCTGCACGAGGAGCTTTCTTGGTCTATCTCAAAAGTCGATGACGAGTTGACACCCATCGTTCAGCGTATCGCTCGTCGTGGCAAGGTGGGTTTCTGGATTTAAGTGAAGGCGCAAGGGCGAGTGTCTGACAGAATGATAGACTGGCGCGCTGAATGTGCAATCTTCGCTTTTGCCATTCTTCGATCACTCGATAGCGTCGTCTACGGGAGGGAATTATGCTCCGCGGAGAAGGACGACGGCGAACGTCTCGAAACGGCTGATGAGCGTCATCAAGGCGTATCGAGAGGCTGAGGCGCGACTGCGTGGCGAGCAGGTGGATGGATGGGGCGAGATGATGGTCGGCCTGGACGAGGAGGATCCGAAGGGGAGAGGGACAGGCAAGAGGAAGAAATCAGAATCCGTGCTGGCGGAGGTGGAAAAGGTGGAAATTGATGGGGGAAACGAGGACGAAGGAGAAGGGGAGAGAGGAAGGAAAAAGAGGAAGACGAGGGGGAGAGCGAGGGCGACGGCGTCGATGAGTACGAGTCGGTCGGATATTGGGTCCGAGTCTGTGGCGAGCTCGAGTGGGGATACGAGTGCGAGTACGGGTGGGCGTGGAAGCGGTAGGGGAC
>JASZXS010000319.1:0-19251 GCA_035521475.1 Tremellales sp. Uapishka_1 | reverse complement strand
CCGCAAGCCCTTTCCGCCCTCTTGTCCCGACTCTCCCTTCCCCCAACTCCCACACTACATTCTGCTCTCTTATCGTGTCTCACCCATCCTTCCTTCCTACTGCCCGAATCAGAAGAGACTGTCGACTCCAACTCAATACTCGACCCGCTCGGCAACTCGCTTTTAGGACTGTTTGCGTCCGAGCACCTCTCAACGCTGTTTCCAAACCTCCCAACCGAGGCGCTGAAGTCGGCCGTTACGGCGTATGTAGGCCCATCAGCATGCACCTCGGTTGCTCGAGAGTTGGGTGTCGGAGCGCAAGGTGGAGGAAATTCGGGCGTTGCGGGACAGGGAAGGGGAATGGCGAGCGCGGGCGTGGCCGTCCGTTGGACGAGAGCCCTCAAGGAGGACAAACCCGAGACGACGCCGGTTGCCAAGGGGTTCAGGAAACACGAGGAGGGGCACCGAAGGTGGGAAAAGAAGGCCACGTTTGAGGATGCCGTCGCCTCGACGGTTCGCGCGTTTGTTGGGTTAATCTACCAAGAACAAGTGAGTCGGCGTTCGCCTCACCCTGCTTCAGACGTTAAAGACGCAAAGGGCATACATGCGGCTCGAGAATTCACCCATGCCCACTTCCTCTCGCGACACCTCGATCTCACTTCGATATTCAAATTCCACAACCCAAAACACCTGCTGTCGTCCGTCGTCACAAAGTATCTTTCCGACGCTGGAGTCTCTCCATCAGAATACGCAGGCCGTATCGAGTCTCGGTTCGTCTTCTTCCTCCTCCTTTCCCCGTCTGCCTTTCTGACGCGTCCCAAATAGAGTCTTGGCATCGACCGGGAAATCCTCGTTATCGCCGTTATTCAACATCGGTCTTTTCCTTCCTTCCGGCCTGAAACTCGCTGAGGGCCATGGATCGTCATTGGTCATGGCCGATCACCGTGCGGCAGTCAACGCGCTGCATTCGATCTTTTTGGTGCGGGGAAAGGATCTCTCGCTCGGCGGCCTCCCTAGCTCGATCCATGGGCTCAAAACGCTCGCCGAGGGGAAAGTAGGGGAGGGCGCGAGCGAGGAGCGATATATCCCGGTGGGAGGGAACGGAGAGGGAGAAGGGGTGGTAGGGAGTAGCAAGAAACGACAGGCTTGGTGAGACACCAGGTCGAATGCATAGGATAGATTAACGCCTCTGTCACCCGCCACGCAACATCGCATACCGCTAGGCATCGGAGGTTTAGCTCGGGCCATCACTGCGGTGTCTTCAGCACAGCCGACGTGGTCCACCGGACGCCAAAGGCTGAAACGCAGCGCAGACCCAAGGATAGAAGCGGTAGGCTGTGTGCGCCTCGGTAACCTCGAGATCCCGAAGGTTAGTCCGGGACTCGGAGACGACCTCTCCGGGCCTATGTGTGCACGGACGACTTTGTCGCTTGGTCAAAGGGAAGAGGACCTCTTTGGTGTGTCATGCTGCGATGAACTGACCCCATCGGTCGCTTAAGCCTTAGAAACACGTCTCCGCCTTGGCCTAAGTACCCAGATATCAATGACGGCTGTGCCTTCCTTTCCACTGTCTAGTCTCTTTTTCCTTAGTGTGAAATCTCGCTGACCTCGGAAGCCGACATCGTTTCGAAACTTGCCGGGCCAACATAGGATACCATGGCGGGCTGATGATTCGGACAGAACGTCAGTACTTGCCCGCTTTTCTCACGAGTCGGAAGCAGTCTTTCGGGGCTTGGCCGCGAAGCGAAAGGGCGTAGGAGGACGGAGAAGAGAACAGAGCGGTGTGTGAGAAACGAGTAGAAACGTTGAAAAAGGGCGGAGGGGTCACTGATGTCGGTCTGTCTCAGCTTGTCGGTGCCGCCATGTCGTGGAGCGGGAGTTACGAGTACGAAGAACCCATCTTCGACTTTGAAGAAGATGGCTTCGACGGAACTCGATCTCGATTCTCCGCCGAGAATTTCCACCTGGGAGATGGGGTGACCTTTGTCTCGGAGGAAAGGGCGTAGTGAGTCCTATGCGGCGATGTAGCCCTCACCCACTCCCACATCTTGGCTGACTGCGAGTTTTGTTCGCCGCCGTCAGCAACAACACCTCGGGCTCGTATCGCTTCCCAGCCGACCACCAGGAGATTATGGTGTGTGTTGTCCCCCGCCTAAACCCACTTACTACCTTCCATTCTTGCTCGACTGACAGATGAAACACAGCGCCTGGACCGGCAGCATTATGTCGTAGGTCGATAAGCCCCTCCCCGAGATATTGCTCTCACGGCATTCCCCAGACCCTGCTCAGTCTGCCGGGACGGTACAGAGGGCCTGTCCGAGAGGTGCTTTCTCGCGGGGGAAGAAAGAAAAGACTGCTGGATCTCGGATGTGGGACGGTGCGTGTCTTAGTGTTGTTTTTCGGTCTAGCCGATGCGGTGGATTGACGGTCGAGTATGTGATGTAGGGTGTCTGGTGAGTATCACCGGCGAGCGGTAGCAGTCTTTGATCTGGCGGACGGACAGGCTCGCCGAGATGGCGGAGGAGTTTCCGCACGTCGACTGTGTAGGAGTCGGTAGGTGTTTGGCTCGAGATATAATAAGATATCACTGAGACTGATGCCACCGAAAAGACATTGCGCAGATGTATCACGAGCAAGTAGTCCTCGCTTCTCCCATAGCTTTATCTGACTTTGGCTGGTCCACAGCCACGGGATGCGTAATTGCTCCTACATGTGTCTAAATCTCCCGGACGGAATGGACGTCCTTCCCGACGACTCGTTCGACGTTGTGCATCTGCGCCAGATGCTGCACTCGGTATGTTCCAGGCTATAAGCCTCCCCCTTTTCGCTTACGTTGATCGCCACAGATTGTCGACTTCGAAGGACTGGTGCAACAGGCGTTTCGAGTTCTGCGCAGAGGCGGGCTGCTCTTGATTCATGAGCCGCGGCTGCAGTGCGTCGTGGCGGAGGGGTGGGAAGGCTGGTCGATGACACAGCTTGCGCCGGGTATCACAAGGGTAGGCGCTATTGTATCAAAAACAAGTCATCCCCTGCTGACGAGAGCGAAAAGTGGCTACACCATCTCAATCTCGCTCTGCAATTCCATGGCATCGAGTATGTTCTCGTCTTTTGCCTTGCTCTCGGTCCATTCATTCCCGCTCTTTGCCTCGGGACTATTACATTTGCACCACTCATACTGATACGCATCCAGTATCAGCCGGTGGTATACTATGGAAGAAACTCTCATGGACGTTGGGTTCGACCAAGACAATATCGACACCTATGAGCACGCCCACCGGATATGTCCCTGCTCGACCGAGACCGGCAAGTAGTGGTTTCGCATCGGTTCACAAGGTCTCCTCAGCTGACAGCGGCACAGAAATCGACTCGACCGAGACGACAAACACCCGCGCGTTCGTGGGCGCCACGAAACGATTGATCCTTGAGACGGGTAACATCACCGCGGCAGAGTTTGCAGAGCTCGACGCCGAGATCCAGCAAGAGCTGGCGGGGAATTCGAGGGGTCAAGCGGGTCCGCTGGGTGGGAGGGGGATCGCATCCGTCTGGCGTTACTGGTGGGCGTTCAAGTCGTAGCCCTTGCCAACGGCTCAGCATGGAGGCTGGGAGGATCAGTCGGAACGGTAGTGTAAACGGTGTAGTCGCAAGTATTATAATGCCCCATGACACGTCCCGATCAATCCAAGCGCAGACTACCGCCAGTACTCATAGTACACTCCTCCATCGACCTTCAGACCCCCTACGGGGCTTCGGTCACATAGATCTTCGAAAAAGTGAGAAAGGTCCCGGTCATGCGTCCTCGCTTCGAATCGGCCTGTACTTCGTGGATGATTGCGGATAACTTGACTGATGAGCCGTACCGGGATCGCTTGTCATTCACATCGCTTTTGCCACCTCTCGGTTCGGGTTTCCGCTTCATGGCGTGAGAAGACGAAGGATTCTGCACCCACAGAATTCCCGCCGATATCCCTGCTTACAAAGAGGTTCTCATCTCCATCGGCTTCTCTTGAATGAAACGTGTTTCACTATCGCCACCCGGAGCTCCTGCGGCATGTGCCACCGGTAGCTTCCGGACTCCTTCAGAAAGGATACAGAAAGATTGTAGGTGGAGTAAAGCCAAGTTCTTCGGAAGTTTCGGACCATTGCGCTTGGACTGTCCACCTGCCGGACCTTGGTCGAGTAGCCTCAATTGCCTCCTTTGGCGATTGAGGTCGATGACGAGATGCCTCGAGGCAAACATGAGGCATGGGGAGGGCAATATTCTCCTCTTCGCTCTTGCCCGGTACAGGATTGTACCGATGAGGATGGCGTCCACGGAGGAGACAAACGTTTCTCAATTGGCCACTCGCGCGTCAAGGTGTATAAAGGCTGTACGGTGCCGAGTCTTTCGTCAAGTACTGCAACCCATTTCGATCGCGCTCTGAATCGCGACACCCAGATCTTCTAACCGGTACTTGCCGTGTCCCACCCCTTATCCCTCCCTTGCTTGTCGCGATGGTGCAGACCTCTGACAATTTCCTGGTGCCCCCCGACGAGCCTCCCATGAGCGAGGGAGAGCGGGCAGCGGTCCCCCATCTCGCTCGCGATGCACGTCGACTCATCTTCGAAGAAGACGGCGTGAGTTGGCTTGTTCCAGCCGAAGATCATCTTTTGACATCCATGGACACATCGCAGGAGATGGTCTTGGGTGACTTTTACGCCACCTTGCGATCACACGGAAATCGCTCGGTGATGCTGGACGAGATATTCTTGTACATGCAGGAGCGAGGATGGGTGGAGGTGCATGACGTCGATGGAGAACAATATATCCGACTGCTCTGAGGAGGCCAAGGATAAGTGTGTGTGCGGCAAGCGGTATTGCATCGGTATATCTGTAGCAGCCTAACGCATGCACGGCGTTTCACCTGCTGTCCCGTATCGATTGTCGTTTGCCACCCATCGGGGCATGGCGCCGCTAGCTCCTTTGTCCTTTTGTGGCCTGATCGCACGGCGACAGGGGGTGAAACGTCTCAAGGGCAGCGCACCGCAGAGGTGATTGTTTCGCAGAGACAGTGCTACGGGTGTGGAAGGGGGCACTTTGGCCGTGCTAGGTCGGGCGATATTGCTATAAAGGATTCCCTCTGGGCATTCTCCAACCCATCCACGCTAGACCAGACGGACGCCTCGGTTTACCGATACTAGAGTAGAGTCTCTTCAACTATCCCACCCACGCACGCCCGTTTCAGCATGATGGCGCATTCCAACACCGAGGGCCCATATTCGCAGGCGAGAGAGGAGACCACAGACGATTACCACAGCGACGAAGACTTGGACGACATGGGCGAGCTGTCGGGTCAGTAATCCCTTCCCGCCGTGCGCTTCCTTTCAGTCCCTGACGTGACAGCAGACTCGGGATCCACCCAGCCGTCTTTCTCCCGCCCGACCACTCCCTCCCACTCCATCGAGCCCAGACGTGCTCGCACCACATCCCCTACTCCTGGCCCGAAACAGTCGAGCGAGCACTACGCGCTCGCACACAAGGCCGAAAAAATCCTCGGGCTCCAGCCGGGTACCCTCTCACACGCCAAGGCCGCCTTGGAGTCTGCCCGCGACGAGGTTCGACGAACGGCGGACTCACCCCCACCCGAACCGGAACAACCGCAAGGTATCACCATGAAAGGACGGATGAGTCGAGCGAGCAAGATGATGGTTGGCCACCGAGCGAGCATCAGTCTGAATGGCGTTCACCTAGGATTAGGCGGGAAGGAGGAGATGGAAAACAGGGAACGACGACGACGAGCGGCGGATGGCGTACTTTACTGGCAGAAAGAGGTCGCGCGGTTGAGCGAGACAGCAAAACGATGACGGAGGAAGGAGAGATAGAGCGGTTTGTAACAGCATGAGGAGGACAGGCGCCACTCTTGCTTCCATCGCTGAAGACGGATTCGTACTGTTGCTAATGCCAAATGTATCATGAACATTTGTCTTCCTCCAGACATGGGATACTTTAGGCGGGCGGATAGTGACCTGCCCAGAGAACTATCGAGATCGCGCCCCACACGACTGTCCATGACACCCATGCCCGTCCCATCCGCGTCATTCCCTTGTCACCAAACGCCATGCTTCTCACATTCCACCAGAAAACCGGGTCTCCCGAGACCACTCTAAGCGCGATTTGGGTATGCGAGGACAGGATCAACAGCATGGTCAGAAAGAGGTGATGCAGGTGGAAGATTGTTTCGGTGGAGTTCGTCCTGGACCAAATAACGGTGTGGGATCCGTACAGTGAGACGAATAGGACAGGCGAGGCGATCAACAAATTAGGTATCTGAGCGGGAGTCCAGTACTTCAAGAACCCAACGTTCCTACAGTTCCGCAGCCAGTCAACATCGTATCTCGGATGGAGAGGAAAGCATTGACCAGTATTTGCCTTGAACGAAGGAATACACCATGGGGAATGACGACTCGCACCATGGTCTGGTCGAGGCCGGCATGCAGAATGCCCGGTAGGCGTAATACTGAAATGCGAGGAATGGGGCGATGACGATCAAGCATGGGAGGACAGCAGCGAGGCTCCTATGAACGAAGATCTGCGCACAAGCTGCATCAGCTTCTGACCGCACCTTTCGATAAAGCGAGCTCCCACCTTTCGGCTCTTCACCCTCCCCGTGCCAAATAGCATCAAAGCTCCCAAGAGTCCAGCATTGAATATGCCCGTCGCTCGGACCCCGGTCGCTCCTGCGAGGCACATCGCAGCGCTATAGTACCGCTTTGTGGTCGCAAGGTACATTCCGCCAAGCGTGAACAGCGCATATAGGTTCTCGGTGTATGGCGAGGTGAGCACTGCCGGCGTTGGCGGCAAGAGGTAGAGCAGCGAAGTGGTGAATGCGAACTCGCGGGAATGCATTTTTTCCGTCAACCTGAAGCGAGGCATCAGACCCCACTTAAGTGTATCGAATGGGATGCGCACTTGAAAAGCATCACCGTGGAAGCAACGAAACATAAATTTGAGATCCAGGTCGCGCCGACGAGGCCCGTCCACCGGATGATAGCTGGCCAGAGCGGTTGAAAAGCCAGCTGCTGCTCAAACTCATAGCCTCTCGATGCGATCGACAGGAAGTGCAGCGCATCCCATCGCAGGGAAGGGTGATTCAAGGGCTCGACGAGGAGGTGAGACGTGTCGAAGGGGGCGAGGGAGGAGAGAGAGTAGAGAAGCACCGCGGGTACGATCCGGGAGAGCGCTGCAAGGGCGGCGAGAAGGGTCGTATCTCTGTTGATCCATGGTTTCCAACGCGACGTTGGCTTTGCTGTCATTGATGCATACAGAGGATGAAACAGCAGCCGAGTTCGAAGCTCGGCAGATAACCGGCGGTCAGAGTGGCGGCAACTGCTTCTTTTAGGTGTCCAAAATCTGCATCATGGTCTAGTCCTACCCCCAACAGAGATAGTCTCTCACTGCCTCTCAGCCGCCATCGTGCTCTCCCACTCGACGCCTACATACTCCTCCGAGAACCCTACACAGTCGTTCTTGCACCCAAACACCATGATAGTCCCCCATTCCATCTCGTTCTCCTCGCCGTCTTCCCCCGCCGCAATCTTGGCCAATAACCGCTTTCGTTCCTCTTCGGACACCTGCTTCTTCTGGCCGTCTTGACCGGCTCTCCCATCGCTGGAAAGATTTTCGGGACGCAACAAGGTGATGAGCGACGGCACGAGCTGGAGCTCGAAGACTCGCTTCGAGGCGCATTTCGGGCATGTCGGGATGTTGGTCGGACTGTACAAAGTCGAAAGATCAAACTCTTCGTCTGGGGCAGCAGAGGCTTTTGTTGCAGTGGGAAACAGCTGCTTATATAACGGCGACGTCGATGCGTACGGTAGTGGTATACCGTCGAAATCGTATCTGTATGTAATCAGCTACATCACATCGAAGGTATCTGAATCGCAAACTTACCTCAGGACCTGCCTACTTCCCCCATCGGCCCCACCTAGACGCCTTACAAAACGCTCAAACACTTCATCCACGTGCTTGGGGATCAAAGTCTCCCACGTCGTGTTTTGCCATCCTTCCTTCTCCTCTGGTGTTTCCTCCTCCTCGGACTCGTCATCCGACTCCATCTCCACCTCCGGAGTGGGCAAGAGGTACTCCTCGATGGTGGTGAGGTACAGGGGAGGCTGATAGGCGGGTAAAGGGGGCGCGAGAGTAGTCAATTTCATCGAAGGCGAGATCGAGAGAGCGGATAGATCTGGTGGGGTTGACGAGGGCATGGAGACCGCCAATGGGTTCGATGCGGCTACTGTAGAGGAGGGAGCCCCGAATGGGTTGAGCGATGCAGCTCCGAAAAGGGAAGGGCCGTTGCCAAAGAGCATAGAAGACTTAGTATCGGATATCTACTCCCCGTTAGCTGATGGCCAGATGGACCGTCATCGGGCAACTAACGGTGAACGGATTGATTTTCGCTCGGGCCTTCTCCTCTGCCTCTTCTTTTTCTCTCTTTTCCTTCTTCTCCTGGACGTCCCTCACATACTCTTCATTCTTGACCGATGCTCTGAACGCCCTTATACTAGAGGAACAAGAAACGCGATGCATAAGCTACGAAATCTACGCTAAGCAAACAGGGGAGAACCCACCTCCCATCCCGTCGCTGACATTTCGCCTTGTTACACCCAAAGACGTACAGCGTTCTGTCATTCTCGCCATTCTCGAGCGGACAGTAAACCTGCGTCAAGAGGGGAATCGCGTCGTGGCAGACGCCGCAGTTGATACTGATTGACTCAGGCAGCGTAGAGAAGGTCGGGTACCCGCCCAGCAGGGATATTGTATGGGAGGACAGATCACTTGATACAGAGATCGGGCCATCGGGAAGGGCTAGAAGGGTGTTGGTGTACAACAGCGATGATGAAGACGACGATGAGCCCGCAGGAGAGGACGGCGACATTCTGTGGGGGAGAATACTGTCAGTTTTCAACTTCCTCGATAAACCCAGCTAAGTTGAGAAAGAGGAAATTAGAACACCCCAAATAGTCAGAAGATAAAGTCGCCAAACTAGTTATAAAGATCGTCATTCTCATCCGGACCTCTCCGCTTCCGAACCAAATCCAGATCCCTCCTCCACACGAGGACAAGGCGATCGTTCCAAAACGGAACGACCGATTCGTCGGAAAGAGAGAAAGGCCTTGGAAAGGCAGCAAGAGACGCCATGGACGAGAGAGATACGTCTCGTCATCTGTGATCATCACGAAGTGGGGTGGTATGAGGGCGATAGGGGGAGGAACGGAGAATGGACTTACTTGGTGGTTGAAGTGGAATGAAGAAGAGAAGAGTGATCCAACGGCTGAAATTTGGTGCAAGAGCCGACGGAAGCTATTAGCTTCACACGTCATTTTCAGAGTGTGCTATCCGATACACTAGATCTGCCATCTGACGACAATTTTCTGGACAACAATAAACTGATAGGACGTCGCGATTGGCGTACGGGTTCTCCAACGTGTACAAGAACCTAGAATGCATCATTCCTCAGGTGTCTCGGAACTACATGCTACAAAATCTGACGACCAAACCGCATGTAAGCTTACCTAGATCTACTCCTTCTCCTCTTCGGCCTTCTCTCCGGCCTCTTTCTCACCATGCTCTTCATCAGCTTTCTCTGCCGCCTCGTCGGGCGTCTCGTCCTCTTCGTATCCTTCCAAGACCATATCATTGATGCCCAAATCCTCATTCTGCTCAAATGTCCGCTCGTACTCCTCGATCGTCATGTTGGGATCCGCGTCAGGCGCGTACAGGTTCTGCAAGTACGAGTTCGAGACGGGGTCGTCAAGAATTAGCGTGAACGGCTTCGTGACCGCCATGACGTCCTTCAAACCCCGTAAGAAGTCTTCAAACTTCTTGTAGTCCTCGCTCTGGGTGTGGGCGCCTTGTTGTCCGATGCCCGAGGTGAGCGAGTCGCCCGTACGGAAAACTTTGGTCGAAAGCTCAGTGTAGATCTCCTCCAAAAGTCCTTCGAGCGTCGTGAATCGCCCGCCGAGCGTCCCCGGCTGGAGAATCAGTTCGATTTCCGGGATCTCGAGGCCACAGGTATCGGACTGGTGAGCGTCAGTCTTCGTTGAAAGAGAAAATACTAGACAACGTACCTTGAGCAAATCTCGCGAGAGGTCTTCCTCGTCCTCCACTCGCAGGGTGATCTTCTTTCCCTTCTCAGGCAACGACCCGCCAGACTTGACCTCGTTGTCCCTATATCCACAAGCATAGCAATTCGTCGACATGATGATGATGTTCTGGCGTGAGTGTCAGTAATCCGAGGGCATTGATCATCCAACGAACTCACTTGGAAATACGGGATGTTGACTTGTTTCATCAACGTCTCCAGTTCGTGCCCACAACTCGAGCACGTCGAGGGAAACCCAAATACCTCGTCAGGAACAGCTGTGCCATCCTCCCGGTCAACCACGTCTCTACGCATATGGTTCTCGAAATCCTCCTTATTCTTCAACTTGTGGTCTTCTGCCAGACCAGGCGCTCCATCCTTTGCCTGCTCAGGCATGTCGTCTGGACGAGCGACCAGGCCGAGGGTGACGTTCTGGTCAAACGATCGATTATAGGCCCGCATGTTCCATTGGGGATCGGTCGGTCCGCCGGAGAAGGAGAAGAACGAGTTTCCCGACGGGTCATCGATCGACATCGAAAAGGGTTTGAAGGGCTTGAGCTCGTGTTCCGGCTTGTCCTCGGCAGGCTTGGCCTTCTCGTCATCGTCGTCTTGTCCAACACCTCCATCCTCTTCGTCATCCTCGTCGGCCCCCAGGACATCGCGCAGCTTGCTGAGCATTTCGTCGATCTTGGTCGCGGTCGGAGGGTCCATCACACGTCGTAACGGCTGGCCAATGTTGAGATCTCGCACAGTGTCGCGCAAAATCCCTTGCACGGTCGTGAGCTGTCCGCGACCCGGCGGGATGGTCAATTGGAAGTCGGGAACAGTGATAGTCGCCCAGTTGGACTTGACGATCTGCCTGTTGAGATCGGTCCGGCTCAAGAGATGTACAGTGTAGTTGCATGCCTTGGCTGCAACAATCGGAGACGAATCAGCACTGCGATAATTCTAGCCAATCGGCGGCGCTCACGTTGGATCTCTCCAGCACTCGTGATCTCCGTGTCCCTATATCCACAAGAATCACATCGGAAGGACGAGACGATTATCTCTTTAAAGTACGGTATCGTCGTCAGGAGCATTCGCGTCACACCCTAACCCGCATTCCAATCAGCATCCACGACGACCGGGATGTACAGGCAAACGCCCACCTGCTCGTGACATCGCATGCATAAACTCGCAACCTCCTGCATCTGTCTCAACTCGCCTTCCTCCTGGTCCACCAACGCCGGCGCGTTCTCGTCTAGTCGAGCATCATCGTCATCGACCTCCCTCAATGCTTCGGTATCTGAGGCGACTTGGCCCATGGTGGGGAAAAGATTGTCAGACATAATGTCTATCTAATTTGAACTGAATAATATCGTTCGTCAGTATCACATTCAGACGTACAGGTAGATGGGAAAAGGGCATGGGATCAGACATTTTGGCATAAGTTTGGTTTCACGGTCTCTCCTCGAGGAAGATTCCTTTCAAACGCAAATTACATAGACATCATAGAAATGGAAAGGGTAAGAAACAAGAGAACGCAGACTCACTCTTCTATATCTGGATAGTATACAGATGGATCGCGAATACAGAAGTAACGAAGTGAACAGATTTCACCATTTTTCGAACTTTGCAAGGGGCAGTGAGGTACGCCTAAAGATTCGGCGCGCGCCTATACAACACGTGACTTTGCCACCTGTTGACAGGTGCTGTCATGAAGCTGGGCCATGTTCAATGGTAGAAGCCAACGAGAACTTGATACAAAGCCAACCGGACACGAGCAAACGATAGCGGATCCATGATACCAAGGGAAATTAGATAGAATGGGGAACGTCTCCTCCATGGCTCGAGCGTGAGTTGCTCCCAACTTGCCGGGATTGACCTCCTTCTAGGTCGACAGCTCTGGATTCGTACGTAGCTGAATTGGGGAACGATATATCGTATGACAAGAGGTGAAATATCAGCTGCATGTGGAAGATGTTAGCTGACATAACTTGGCCGCAGTCTGTCTTCCTCGCGGTTTCTCAAGACTATACTTGCTCGCCATGCGTACGGGCCACTCGTGCTCAAGATATTTATCAAACCCGACGCAGCAATGTCCTTGAGGGTGATACAGCGTCGTCTGAAGTGTACGCCACGTGCTCAATCTATCCTCTTTCGCTGAAGGACCGGCAATTATGTAGCTGAGAGAGACAATCTCCAAGACCTGCAGAGCGTGAATACTTACCAGGCATTCGTGGAGACGGACAAGGCGGGTTATCTGATCCGACAGTGGATAGGATCAAATCTTTATGACAGAGTCAGGTAAGTTATCAGTTTTCCTAAGGAGTCAAACCTGATTGTTGGGCAGTACCCAGCCGTATCTAGGGAACATCGAAAAGAAGTGGATAGCCTTCCAGCTATTGACCTGTCTGAGAGACTCACGTAATCGCAAGGTCAGTACTATACATGTGTCTATGGGCGATACTGAAGACACTCTACAAAGGTCGCTCATGGAGATGTCAAATCAGAGAATGTTCTCATCACCTCGGACCTCTCCATCCATCTCACAGACTTCTCCTCCTCGTTCAAACCGACATTCCTGCCGCTAGATGACCCCTCCGACTTTTCATTCTTTTTCGACACCTCTTCCCGCCGGACCTGTTACGTCGCTCCTGAGCGCTTCTACGAGTCCAACAGCAAACTCGCCATCGAGAAGGCGAAACATGATACGGACTGGGGAAAACGGGACGGACGGGTAACGGAAGAGATGGATGTCTTCTCCACCGGATGCGTGTTGGCAGAAATGTGGACGGATGGGAGGACCGTCTTCAATCTAAGCGAACTGTTTGCATACAAGGTCGGGACGCTCGGATTAGAAGGGATTCTGGACCATGTCGATGACGAGAATGTCAAGGTAGGTACTGGCAGAAGGGAACAAGTGATTAAGCTGATGGTCCATCGACGATGAACAGACCATGATATCTCAGATGCTGGCTCTGGAGCCTGGGGATAGGCCAAGCTTCGACTACATACTAGCTGCATTCAGGGGGTCGATATTTCCCGAATACTTTTACACCTACCTGAAGGATTACATGTCGTCGTTGAACGAGTTTCCAGAATCCAAAGAATCGGGTTTCATCCAAAGATCGGCATCTCAGCCTGGCAACAAGATCGACCGATTGCTCAACGAATGGGAATCGATGTCTGGTTACCTGGAGAACAATATTGGTGAGCATGCTTTACCATCTCCGCTACAAAGTCATTTACGGAAAGCAGATGGTCCGGCATTGTTATTGCTGAACGTCGTCACGTCGTCCATACGGAACTGTTTGTGGCCATCATCCCGACTACACGGCTTACAACTGTTTCTCAACCTCTGTCCCTTTCTGGCCGACGAGGACAAGGTTGACCGGATTGTGCCGTTTGTAGTTGAATTGCTGTCTGATGAAGTGGCCATCGTTCGAGCAGAAGCTTGCCGCACTCTCGTCATTGTTGTTAGTTCTTTCCTTACCTGTCGTAATTGGGAGCTATTTACCCATCGTCAGGTCGAGTCTGTCAAATCGACCACTTCGCAGAACGCCACCTACATACCCGAGTACCTGCTACCTCAACTACGCCAACTGGCGTCTGATCCAGATATCTTTGTCCGCGCGACCTACGCCACTGGTCTGGTGAGACTCGCCGACGCAGCGGTTAATATGCTCGAAATGAGCCAGGCTACCAAAGTCGACGGCGAGACCGAGACACCGAGTATAGTTGCCGAAGTACGTTTTCTTCTTTATCGGGAGGCAGGAAGTAGGAACTTATCGATTGTAGCCCGACTATGATGCTATGTTGCAAGAGATCCAATCGGTGGTTGAGGATCAGGCGACAACTCTTCTTGTGGATTCCTCGTCCAATGTCAAGAGAGCCATGCTCTCCTCGATAGCGGATCTCTGCCTGTTCTTTGGACGGCAGAAATCGAACGAGACGGTGCTCAGTCATATCATGACCTACCTGAACGACAGGGACTGGCTGCTGAGACTAGCATTCTTCGATGGCATTGTTGGTGTCGGTGCTTTCATTGGCATCAGGGCCATTGAGGAATATGTTTTACCGTTGATGCTCCAGGCTCTCGCAGGTGAGTGTTATAGTGTCGACAGAATTGGACGAAACTTATGAAGATTACGGATCAGATCCGGAAGAAGCCGTCGTAGCCAGAGTTATCTCTTCCCTGTCGAGTCTCGCTTCGTTGGGTTTGTTGCCCAGAATGAGGATATGGGATGTCTTTTTTTGTGTTAGGGGGTTTTTGTGTCATCCAAATACTTGGATAAGACAGAGTATGTCGCCAACGATAGACCATGGCTGATATCATCAGGTACCGCGGGCTTTGTCGCATCCGCTGCGAGAAATCTCCCTCCCTCCGATGTCTGGTGCATCTTGTACCCGAGTGTCAGGACACTGCTGCATTCGGACGTACTAGAGATGGAAGAAGCAGCATTGCTGTTGGCCATGGTCTCGCCTGTGAGTATACTTTACTCTTTCGTGTGTGGAGCATGGCTGAGGTCGAACAGCTGTCGCGAGCAACGTTGGTCGCGGCCAAGTTGGCATCGTTACAAAACTCCCCTCCGGGTTACTGGAATATCCCGTCCCAGAAATCGAGTACGAAGGTCGCCCTCATGAACACGGCTTCGTCGACATCACAAGACTCCGCACTACTCAAGGACAAAGGAATCTCGCCTAAAGACGAAAAGAAGGTGTCATCCTTGAAGGAGTTCATCGTGAAGCAAGCCCATGCTACCAGAGCGTCAGTTGTGTCTCGCAATATGGCTTGATCTGTCAGCTAACGTTAACCTAGGCGCGAAGCTGCAGAGCAGTCCGGTCCACCCGAAGCATCCTTGACAAGCGGGAAATCAGTGTCTCTCACCGATCTAGGCGTGAAGCTGCAAACGGAATTCATCAGTCCCCGGACGGTAGGTGTCGATGTCAGGGTCGACTTGAGGAGGTTGCGACCGGATCTGGGAGAATCATCGAGTCGACGGACGTCGTTTGCGAGTCGCAGCAACCGAGGCGGAGTCGATGACCCCCTCGGCGAAGTCAGGAAGAGACTGGTGTCGAATGCCCTGCCATCGACACCTATCCAGGCAAATATGGAACAGATGCCGCATGCGGACGACAGTCCATCCGAATCGGCCATCTCATCGTCGTTAGACTTGGCAGCCTTGACGCGGACCGGTAGACGGACTGCAGCTCCCGCGGTCGGTGCGGTGCATACCAACGCGGTGGGGACAACTACGCTTCACGACGAGCCAATATCGGGTCGATCGACTCCAGTGCCAAAGCCACCTAGGGGCCCAGTCGCACCGTATGATTCGTCGTACGAAGGCCACGATGCAGGTGTCAAGGCGTTCCTCGAACAGGTCGATCTGGAGAACTATAGGGAACCGCTCCTAGATTTCGGTCCGCGAGTGACCTTGTCTCAGCGGAAACGAGGACCGAAGCCCAAAATCTCGACCTCGACCTTTTCCGCCCCAGCAGGCGTCACGATGATTGCGCATCTCACGCAACATACCGGCGCGATCACGTCGATCGTCACGTCGCCCGACCAACTTTTCTTTGCGACCTCGTCCGAGGACTCGCAGATCCTGATCTGGGACTCTGCGCGATTGGAACGCAGCGTGTCTGCGAAACCGAGGTTGAATTACAGGATGGACAGTGCAGTGACGTGCGTGTGCCGCATCGAGAACACCCACTGCCTCGCGGCCGCGGGAGAGGATGGGCAACTACACGTGTTGCGCGTGCATGTGACGAGCAACGGCACGAGCAGTAAGTACGGACGGGTCGATTGTATCCGTTCGTGGAGGGCGGACGCGAGCGATGGATTTGTGACATTTGTTTCTCACTTTCGAGGTGGGTCACTCCGGATTCTCACGACTGAGTCCTAGCTGATGGAGAGTGAGGGCAGAGTCATCGCTTCTGATCATTACGTCGACATCGTTGATCGCGTTGCTGGACATACGTACGATGACCCTCACATCGCGCTTCCAACACCCGCTAGAACTCGGTATCGTGACCTCGCTTTGCGCTTCGGACCAGTGGATCGTTGTCGGCTCGTCAAGCGGCACGCTATCTCTTTGGGATCTCCGCTTCGGGCTTTTGTTGAAGAGCTGGAAGATCACGGGAGGCGGAAGTATCACCTCGATACAGATCCATCCTTCAGCTGGAAAGGGCCGATGGGTGATGGTATCCTCGGACCGGAAATCAGATGACGAGCCCGTCGTCGAGGTGTATGATATCGAGTCCTCGCGACTTGTCGAGAGCTACGAGGTGCGCAACTCGAAATTGACGCCGAGAACCGCGGCGCCCGTACTGGATCCCATTGAGTTCACGCCGAGCAAAGCGTCGTTCATCGAGGACCTCGCAAGGGAGAATGTGCAGATCGAAACGAAGGCGTCGGTGTTGGCGCTCGCTGTAGGCACGAACTTCGCGTCGCTGCCTGTGACGCGCGATGAAGACGAGGCGGCGCTTGGAAGTGGAACGCAGGGACAAGGGTGGATGATCAGCTGTGGACAGGATAGGGTCGTCCGGTACTGGGATCTCGCGAAACCGACTTTGGGCTTCGTGATCTGCGGATCCCCCAAAGACAAGGATGTCGTGTTCAAGTGCGTTCTCCTCACCTCATGGATGAGTGAGTTTATCGCTAATTATATCATCCAGAAAGAGCCCCGATGGCACCCCACACGTTGTCTACACCCAGCCGTCGACGAGGGAAAAGCGAAACAAGGACCAGCCGCTGCGGCCGCACTACGACTCAATCTGTACGCTGGGGATACTGGAGACGCCGTTTTCGAGTTGCGTCGTCACCGGCGACAGGAGTGGGATCTTGAAAGTGTGGAGAATGGAGGGCGGGAAGTGAGGGGACGAGGAGATGAATCCGTGAGAGGAAGGGTAGTGGAGAGATACGGCAGGAGAAGCAGTTGTAATCTACCTACATCATCGAAACATACAGTCTGTAGCATGTAGCATGGCATGATATCTCCACACTTGACTGCGCGACCTTGATGGCGAGCTGGCTTTTGCAGTCTCTACTTGTTGCCAGCGGAAGGGGGTCGTCTGACCACAACGGGCGGATGTCCTCCGTTAGCGGTCGTGTTTCCGTTCAAAGTCGTGCGCATCGTCAGTGCTCCCAGTATAATCCATCAAGATCCATGAGATTTCGTCGGGACGATGTATTATACCCGGCCTTTCTATCAAAACACCGATACCCAACTACGCGCCCTCAGTCCCCGAGACTCTTGATCGCCTCCTGGATCTTTCCCTGGATTCGCGTCCACTGGAAATGAAAGTCAGCGGTAATCCCTCGTCGCTATTCCAGCCTTTGACCCGCCTTATTGATGCACGATTTCTTGTCTCTTCCCGGGATCTTCTCAGCCACGGCGTCCCAGTCCACTTTGGTCTGCGTCTCTCGTCAGCCGTAGTGGATGGACAGACACCGAGGATGGGGTGGATCTACCTGCTTCGGCGCCATGATGCCGTACAGCAGCAACAGCTCGTCCCCGTTCCACCCGCCCGTCTTTTTGCCGTCCGGTGTCGCCTTCTCTTTTCTGGGCGTCGGGGTCTTTTTGGCCTTTTTGGGAGGGGTGGCGGGGTCAGAGGGCTCCGGGGTCGCCGTGTACTCGCGCTTGACTCCTGGCATGTTTCGTCGAGTGATTCTTATACGAGGAGGATTGCGGTGAGAAAAAGCAGCAAAGGATTCAGGCTGAGTGTGAGTTGAGTGAGGTGAGACGTTTGCCGGTAGGTAAGGAGGGGATGACGTCGGGAAGCCGGCCATTGCTGCCGGAGACCTAGGCCTCCTTTGAGCTTTTTGCTTCTTGCGCTTGGGGATTCTCGTGTGAGCCGGCTAAGCAGTCATGCGAGCTCCTACCTCCTTGAGGTACCTTTGGCGCTTTCGCTATTGTAGTCACAGAAGGCGTCCGAGCGAATTTGCAGACCTGGGAGATGAGGGCGGGAATGCAGAACCTTTGAGGTGAAAGATTACCCCACAGCGGCCGAATAGTCGGCCGGGATCGATTCGCCGCATGCAAGTCCCGTTCAACCAATGTAAAAAGGCAGGTATGTGATGCGATGCTGCGAAGACGCTGTCGGTTGAACGCTAGAGCAGCGGATGGTGATATGCAGACCGCTGCGGGAATATGTGCGCGATGAAACACACAGGCAAACCTTCTGATGTTTCATTGATAGCCATGATTGGGGAAGCTGGCTGTTGGGCCTCTTCTATCGTCTTTTGGGCTCAAGCCCTCCATGCATTCAGCGGCTGCTGGGAACCCCTATCTGGACTCTACCGTGGTCCAGATGTGAGCTGCGGAAACGGTCTCGGGAACATCATCCCCATCTGAAACGACAGGGATTGGACCTCCGCCGCCACTCGATTTAGGTGACCTCATTACCACACAAGGAGGGATCACCAGGGGCCTCCTTTGTCCGCCCCACCGCAGGGCTTCCTTGTGACCCGGAGGCTCCGAGGACAATGCACCACACCCCGGGCGTGTTTGGGACCATTTGACCTGTGTTTCATTCGCCATTACACAAGAGGGACCAGAGTAGCACCCGCAACAGCATAACAGCAAGAGGTCTGGAGGGGATATCTCTTCCGACCACCGAGCAAGAATCATACGTGTCAGCCTGCACCGCTATCGATCTGCCATACAGGACAGACACGTGAACCCAAACGTATACAGCATACATTCAAGCCTTCCCTCGCACGGGCCACCCGCCACCCGATCACCGGATCAACCTCCCCCCTCTCTTTCCCATCTCTACTATCGTCTTTCACAACTTTGCATTCTTCTAAATCGTCCCAGATTTCAACAAGGAGTACCTCGTCTCCACCAGACACCATCGTCGACTACCGACTTCGCAACAACCCGCAGCGCAAGTCGATACCTGAAACGAGCCACCTCAGCGACCCTATTCACACGGTCGTCCTTTTCCCGTTTGAAATAATCTACCTCAACTACTCCCAAGAAGCATGGTCAGTGCTGCCCCCGATCCTTTGCCCTGGCATCATCGCCCCCTATCTGATGTGCTCATATGCTGACAAAAGTCTCCCTTTCCCTTCTTCATCCTCTCCCCGATCAAACCACACATGTCGCTCTCGAAATCCAACCGTCTCCACCGTGATCCGGCACCGGCTCGACCTGCCGCTTCCCAA
>JASZXS010000318.1:0-19152 GCA_035521475.1 Tremellales sp. Uapishka_1 | reverse complement strand
CTCGGGCCCCATCGCCGCCGACATCCACCGCCTCCTCTCCACCCGCCCGCTCTTTCCTTCCTCCTCCTCGGCCTTCTCCTCCGCCACTTCGTCTTCGATCCGCGCGAGTGCGCCCTCCCATATCGCCTTTACCGAGTCGGACGCGCGCACGTGGACCAAGATGCATTTCTCGCGCTTGGAGGCGATGCGCCAGCCTGGCGCGGATCTCGATAGGCGCCGGGCGGACGATGGGTTCGAGGCCCTCAAGAAGACCGACCTGGCCGTCGCGAGAGGGCGTCGGGTCGTTGTCAAGGGAGTTCCGGGGATGATTATGGATCCGAGGGTGAGAGCGCTGGGCAAGGACTGCGGGATCGAGGATTTGCTCAGGCTGCCACCGTGAGTGATTGATTCACTTGGAGGGGTCATGGAACCTGCACAAAGGTGCTGACCGTTTGGACCAGATCACCCAGGAGTATCGTGTCGACCTGGGTCTTTACGACAGAATCGGTTGCGATGGCATACAAGCTTTCGAGGAAGATCCACATGAACTACTTCATGTCGACAATCTACGGAGAACAGTACTTGATGCGGGCAGAGGTAGCATGATGGATGTAGTTTGATGTACCTCTTACCGGGTCTGACCTCTGATTGAGCTCGACGGGCAGAAGCCTGTCACCGCACAGATTTGGAACTCCGGATCACGCGATCTATAGTGTGACATCCTGGTCGTACAAACTGCTTTTAATCCCTCTTCAATGGCCTTCTGACCAAGAATGTTCGCTCGCCCTCCTCCTCGCCCAGAGTATCCAGCTCCTCTACCGTGGTGCCGTCCGGCAGGACGTTGTCCCCGATCAGATCGCTCGTTTCTCTTCCCTTCCTCATGACGACGTACACCTCTAGAGAATCTCCGACTTCGATATGTCGTTCCGTCGCCGACGTGAACGAGTCAATGACCAGGCCGAGGACGGTGGTGAGTGGCAAGTTTCCAGGGATGAAGGGTTCGGCATTAGGTGCGGGTGTTTGGTTTTTGAAGTAGATCTGGAGAGTTGTCAGATTGGATGTTGGCCACTCGGTAACGATACACCTACTTGGTTGTCGAGGAAAGGTTGGACGAGGGATTGCGCAGCACCGGCAGCTCGACAGGCTTCTCGCTCGTAACTGCCGACGGGGTCGAAAGAGTATACGGCTCCGGTACCTGATCGTTGTTGTCAGCTAAGCCGACAAGAGCCCCGTCCCCGCTAGCTCACCATCTTCCTCGATACCGCCGAGAATGTTGTGCACGTAGTATGGGAAGAATCGTTTGCCGTACAGCATTGTCTGGACCATACGAGCGATGGCCTTGATGCCCATCGGTTTGTTATTGGCATGTTGGTACCACTGCGATAAACTGCGTCAGCTGTTTGCTTGATTGAAACAGCACACCATCACGACTGACCTCTAGTCGCTGCTTCACTCGCTTCACAAAGTTGTTCCCATCCGCGGCAAACCCATTCGTCGCCAAAACGCATGTGTCGGTCCTGATGTAGGCGTCAGGTCAGGTTCCCGCCTCGATTGGCTGTATTGGCTCTCACAGCTGGAAGACCTTTCGAGCATATCTGGTCTGAATCGAGTACCCCTCTGATTGACGGGTGTCGCCTGCAATCACCGAAAAGTCCTTGCCGGCAATGGCGAGGATCGTCCCTCCGTTGTCAGAGTAGGGGTTGAATCGACTGCAGTTGCTATCAGCTCTATCGCCATGCTATCTGAAGCTCGACTCACTGCTCGATGGGGACTGATTTAGCCTCGTGTGAGGAGGAGGGAGCTTGAGCGTAGAGGGCCATGATGCCTATTTGAGTGGTAGAAGCAACAGAGTCGACCTCTGTCTGTCTATGGATTCCGTGGTGGACCTCTCCACCGGGCGCGTCAGCGTCAACGGGAATCCGGCGATATTCCAACGTGGCACACTTGCCATAGATTGATCCCGCTTTCCCCCCTGGCTGTTTCATCTCCCGATTCTTCATTGTCCTTTTCGACAAAACATTCGCTGCTACGTTTCCCCCCTCTGATGTCGATCTGCAGGAATACAATGACGGACAGACTGACGGCGCTCGAAACACGCCAGGGACGATACACTGCTTTCTCCGATAATGGGGACGATGGGGTACTGACGATAAAAGAGGTCGTGGTCGCCGCTGTTTCCGAGTTCTTCTCCTTTCCCAACTCTCGTTCGACTTGATACTACTCACTGGCTGAGATACCTTCGCAAGTCACTGATCGTCTCGCAAGATGTCTCCATCGGACTCTCTAGCCCCTCCACAACCTTATATTCTTCCAGCAGATCATATTATCCCGCTCTCCCCGCCCATACCACCCCCCTTCGAGCGATATCACTCGGCCACCAGTCTGCCAATGACACCGAGAACCCCCTACATAGGAGAGAACGCCTCTTCCCGGCCCTTCGATACTCCTTCCAACGGTCTCAAACCCTACCTCACCCTCCCGACTCGACTCCTCCTCACGACCTTGACCCCCGCGCTCCTCCCGTTCATCCTTACAATCGCCCATCTGATCTCGACCCGATCGTCGACAGCAACGCTTGCAGCTCAGCTGGGCAAGTCGGTACTATCTGCATGTTCCGGTCTCGCCACAGGAGCAGCAAGCTTGCAGACCCTTCCGCGGTATCTGGCCATGCAGACGAACGACGAGATGGTTCGCGCCACGCAAGCAAGTATATTGGCGGTTGGAACCGCTTTGATCGACTGCGTGACGATCATTGAAACGGTCGTTACGTTCATTGTGGACTGCTACCGAAGCATGCTGCTGTGTACGATCGAGCTGGCGGTACGTGGCACGCTAGATATCTTGATCAGTGCCGTCCAGACTGTGAGTCATTGTGCGCAGTCATGAATCCCACTCATGATCGCTTTCCAGATATCCGAAGCGGTCACTTCATCACTGAACACCATTCGGACGAATATCCAGGACGACATTGCATCTGCCAACTCCCTTGTCCAGTCTGCGGCGACAGGAATCAACGTACGTAGAACTTGTCCCACTGGACCCAATTGTGGAAGACTCATTGACGCCTGAAATCCATACAGAAAGTCACCTCGTTAGCGGGTGTCGACCTGACCATTCCCAATATCTCCATCCCCTCTCTGACTGCGTTGGAGAACGTGACCGTCCCGACCGGTTTCGAATCCACTCTGCTCAAGCTCAACTCCTCGCTTCCGACCCTGTCCGATCTGAAAGCCAAGATGGACTCCATCATTGACACTCCCTTCGAGCTTCTGATCGCCCAAATCAACCAATCCCGCATCGATATCGCCGCCTCGTTCAACTCGTCCATCCTCCCTGTCCCGTCTCTGACCTCGCTCTCGGCCGACGACGCCAATTCGCTCAACAACCAGCTGTGCTCCGGCCTAGATACCGCGCTGATCGACGATACTGCGAGTGCGCTGAACAAGCTGTCCAATGTCGCGATCGGTTTGACGTTTCTCCTCTTATTCATCTGCTGGGGAGTCTTGTGCTTTTGGGAATGGAGGAAGTGGAAGGCCATGCGTGATAGGGTCGAGACGCTCGAGGAGGAATGGGCACGCGAGGGTAAGATGGACTCGTGGCGCGTGGTCGCGGTAGTTGAACATCCTATCCTTGAGAAATATGGCTCGAGGGTACTGAAGAGAGTCACCTCTAGTCCTAAAACCAGGACGAACCTAAGATGGTATCGTGCGTCTTCTCCTCTGTTCGATTAGTGTACCAGCTGAAACCCTAGCAGTGGCGTATCTCTCCCACCCCACTTGCCTAGCTCTGCTCTTGATCTCTCTCCTCGGTCTTCTGTCACTTGAATTCCAGCTTGTTGCTTTAAACGCAATCAAAGATCACGCTCACGCGACCGCAAACTCGACGGTCACGGCGTCGACGGATGATCTAACTGCCAAGCTGAACGCCGCCGCGATGAACTCGAGTTTGGCATATGCGGAAGAATTCAATCAAGCGCTCGCGGGATACCAGCAAAGGATCGATAATGAGCTCTTCGGTCCGTGGTTAAACACCACGGCAGTGGTCCTCAACCAGACCCTCGTAGAGTTTTACGCCGGAGTCGAGGATGGTAAGCTCAATAAGTTTGACCCTGTGAGGGGGATACTGACTACCAATTAGCACTGAACGCCACTTTCGGTTCGACGATCCTCTACCAGCCCATCAACACGTTCATCTACTGCATCCTCGGGGCCAAGATCACCAACCTCGAGATCGGGCTCACATGGATCTCGCAACATGCTCAACTCACCCTTCCCTCCATGCCGAACAACACCCTCCTCCTCTCCAACGCGACCATGAACGAGATGATCGCACCCATCACTGCGGCCGCGGTCGGTTCCGGCTCTGGCGACGGTGGTGTCGTTGGCGAACTGATCCAGCATTTCGAGAGCGCGCTCGTGTTTGAGCGAAACTTTTACGCCATCCTCTTAGGAGTATGGCTCGGCTTTGCCTTGGTCGGTCTGCTCATCATGATGTGGCACTCTGGCGGACGGGAGCGATACCAGTCGTGGCGAGGCACGAGGCCCGCTACCGACAACAACGGCAGCGCAACGGACGGGAAGAAGGGTTTCTTTTGGCGTTGGAAAGAGGCCCCCCCTCATCCGATCTACGAGTCCTATACGGAGAAACAAGCGGCGGTCCCACGCATTGTCGAACCGAATGCCAACTCGTTCTTGGACTACCAGAGAGGCGGGAACCCGCCCGTTCGACCAGTCACGGCTCGCAAGGCAACGTTTGGATCAACCCTCTCTGCGCTTGCTGCACCAGGGCAGGCATTCCTCCGCATGGGCTCCTCGAGCAAGGTCACCGAAGGACTGATCGAGAAGCCCGGCCACACCTCTGAGACCTATAATGCTGGAAACGACGATGACCCGCCCACCCCGCCGCCCTTCTGGGTCAACAAGTTCTACGGCGCTTTCGACAACGTCAAGAACCTCATGCCCAAGAACGGCGGCCTGCGACGGAACGCCTCAACACGAACAGAAAACTCGTTTGGGGCATCCCAGATGCCGAGCGCCATCACTCCGCGCGAGGACTGGCAGGGCCGTCCAGACCAATGGGACATGATCACTCCGCCTCAAACAAACGCGACCGACTCGCGCTATCCCGTCTTGTCGCGAAACTACGATCCCAATCCGCCGACCGACCGAATCTATCCTCGACCCATGTCGCGCGCCCCGACGCTCGGGACACTGGACTTTACCGCCCGATCCCCGCCGGCCGTTCCGAACAAGCACGACTCGATCGACTATCTCCAAGACGCCGAGGAAGAGGTCTACGATCCTCGCGAGACGCAGATGATGTCCCCTGCATCGTCCAACATGTCGTACTTTGCGGCGGAAGCCCAGGTCGAGAGCGCCAATCGAGTTCAGACGGGGACCGCGGCGCTCGCAGCGGTGTTTGCCAATCTGCAGAGACAAAAGAAGGAGAACCCCTTCAGGACACCAATGGATGATGAGCACGGCGAGAGATATTGAGCGTTATAGGTATATAATTTGATGCGCAATCAATGTATGTACTGAGTGGCGCTGCGACGGCAGTCGCAGTTGGTGAAGCTTGGACGTCCTGCGACAATCGGATCTAAGTCGCTCTGGTCTCACGTGCATGATGGCCATTGCTAAGAATACCCATTTTTCGAGCCGACGAGCTAGGTTGACGAATCGAGCAGAAGTTTGATCATTGTCCCATTGTGGATTCAACGGAGCACACCGTTACCCAGCTCCACCTGAACCAATTGCGCGTCATAGCCTACGCGACCATCTCGATGATCTCGAGTCTGGGAATCTGGGTGCTCAAGGGTGAGGGACGGGAGCCTGAGAATGCAAAGCAGAAGGCATCGCTTGCTTGTGGGAGTGAGCAGTCCAGCAAACGACTCCATTAATGGTTGCTTCCTGAGTGCCATAGACAGGTCAAGGGTTATAATTAAGGATGCGTACACCTCCATTCCTCCCCATTCGCGACCAGGTCGAGTGTCTTCCACAAAGAGCACCCAGGAATCAAAGGAAAGACATCTATCTACCAGAAGCGTGTATCAAGGCGGCGATGTCCGGTCCCACAGCTTAATGATCGTCGAGACCATCTCCTGGACTGGGTAGTTGATCATAGATCCGGATGTCTTTATCACAGTGGGGAGATCACAGATGTAGGTGAGCCTCCTTGGCCGAAAAGAGAGGCTCTTCTGATGCTTTGTAGGTTTCGATGTGGATGTGCAGTCGAGTGGGGCATGGCAGAGATTAAAAAGGGTGTGGAAGGTTCCGCGAACAGGTGAGTGATATTGTATGGAGGTGCGTGTGCGTGTTATCGTGATGAGCAGGGAATTGGCATACCGATTGGAGATCGTTCGTTGCTCCGATATTCATATCTCTATCACAGCATGACTGATGTCAAGGGCAATAGAAAGAAAGATGATATGCATGAAGCTGGGTATGAGCCCAAAAACACGGATGAGATCCCATGGAAAGACTTTTCGAGCCAGTCGAAAGTCGCACATCACGAACCAAGAAATCATGAATTGTCAGGAGAGTGGATCAGCCAAGAATCGCGCGTCGAGATCGTCTCTCCCTGTGAGACTGCATCGATCGCTCCACCAGGCCTCGCTTCTTCTTTCTTCACGGATGACATCAGCTGGTCGACCTGGAACGACTGAAAGCACACTCACTTGCACTTTGGCGCGGAGGTCGAGGTGGCGGCCGCTTGGGCCAAGGCGTTTCCACCAATGACGGAAGAAGCAGGCTTGGTCGACGTGTGCTTCGAGGTCGACGTCGATTTCTTGGAGGTCGTGGCTATCGCTTTCGCCGCTGTTGATTTGCTGGCAGAGGTAGTCACTGCTCTGGTAGTGGATGAAGATTTGGAAGAGCTTCGGGTTGCTTTCGTCGCTGCCGACATGCTGGCCGAGGTAGTAGCTGCTTTGGTAGAGGAGGGAGATTTGGAAGAGGTGCTGGTCGCTTTAGTCGCTGGCGGGATTTCGTCAGTCGAACTGTCCTTTGATGACTGAATAAGAATTCGTACACGTTGCAGGGGAGAATATGCCTCCCCAGGCAGACACGATTTTCTCCCAAGTGCCCACCATCTCGTCCTCGATATCCGTTCCGTCCGAGCCCCATGGAAGCAGCTTTGAAGAACCTGTATCCCCCAACGACGGTACGAAGTCTGACAAATCATCCGTAGCGTTGGGCAAGACAATCGGGACGTGGATACGATACTGCCAATCTGTTTGTACATTACATGCGTGACGTCAAGAAAGGCCCACCTTGAGGTTTTCGAAGAACACGTCTGGGTTTACCAGAGTAGGTGTTTTTGTAGACGCACAAGCGGGTTTGGTGAGACCGTCCTTGGCCGTCCAGAGCTTGTTGCAGCCGGGAAGACTAGCGATTGGTCGATACAGTCCGACATCCCTAGCGGCTCATTCTTAGTGTATGGAGGTGGAGAGACAACGGGACAAGCACGCACTCGTCTGGAAGCTGCTTCTGGTATCTGCACTCCCAGGATGCCGTTTGATTCATCGTCTTTGCGAGGGGAGCACAGTTCTGGAGATCATCGCCAGGACCCTTGCCGAGACCGCACTGAGAGATCGTATCGCTGAGCGTATCCGGGTCCCACTTCGACATAGCGATAAGGACAGGCTTCGGGCGGGGGGGGAAAGTGCTTACGCCGTTGACGAAATCTGCATGATACGAATTTCCGGTGCAATCACCGTTGGACAGGACGAGCAAGTTGTCGTCGTTCCTCCAAGGCTGAGCGTCGGAGGTGTAGTAGTTGGCCTGGGAGGGGTCAGCTGTGATCTGCGGCGTGGTAACGCAAGACTTGCCTCGTAAAAGATGGTGGGGTACTGGGTCATGTCAGCATCGAAGGCCTCGTATATAGAGGTATCTCACCTTGATGGGATGCCTGAGAGGAGCCATCAACACCATAGCGTCGATTTAGCGGAGTACTCACGATTCAGGACATGTTTCTCCATTGACTTCCTCGACTGGCCAGGCCATGTGAGAGCTACAGGCTCGGATCAGCGCGCCCGGGGGGTCAGCGATTGACTCACAAATGATCCGACGAATCCAATTGCCCACTCGCCAACCCACAACTCGGAAAGAAGATCCCAAGACTGATCGCACTACAGCCCCCGGGATAGCTTGTCGCGTTGGGCATCCAAGCTGACTGGTCTCCGTGATCGCACGAGATCTTGACTCCCTGCGTGGCGATGCCCGTAAGGTCTCGAGACATGGAGCTGCCCGTGATCATTCGCAATCCGGGTGGGAACGGTTTGACGTCTGCCGATTTGGTGTAGTAGTAGATCCGGGAGGCGGAGAGCATCGGCGCATAAGTGTTGTTCTCATATCGGTAGAAGAGGGTACTGATGTCCATCAGTGCGTAGTTCGCACATGAGAGCTTGGCTCACGGGGACCAGTAGTTCGACTTGTCTGCCCCGATGATGGCGGAGGAGCAGGCGGCTTTTTGCTGGTCAGAGATGGAGTTCATGTTCTCTGCGGTGTGGAAGGTAGTCGGAAGGAGGGAGGCAGGAGGGTAAATAAGCATGGGGCACTGAAGGAAATCCCGAAAGGCAAAGGGACACTTGCGGTGAAAGTTGGATGCACCGAGAACGCTGTGTGCATGGCCGCTGATACCTGCGGGATTGATGATGGGGTCGAGTCGTGCGATGATGAGAGTCGAGAGGGTGGTGAGGACCCAGTGGTCTGCTGCGGCATAGACCATGGTGAGTGAGGCGAGGTGACAAACGAGTGTGAGGACGACTGCGAGACCGGGTGATGTTGATGTTGAAGAGTAAAGTAGAGTCGAGCGACGCATGATGGCGGGGGATTTCTTGACCGGCAAGTGACCCTCGTGTTTCAGTCAGTGAGCTAAGCAAGGAATGCAGGGCCGTGTGTGGGCGTGAAGCGTGGCGCACAGACCAAAGTCGGTGTCGCCCAAGAGGTTTATAAGAGCAAGACGAGGGGGGCGAAGGGACGAGGAGAAGAGGAGACGAGGGTGTTGACAGGGGACGGCAGCTGGGTTATGTACGTCGAGGAGGGCAAATATACAATCGCAGTCCTTACAAAACAAGGCTTCTCCGTGTTCCGCCCATCGCCGCCGCTCGGATGCCTTTTGCAGTTTGGCCTGTTTCACCTTTGCCACCTTTGTTCTCGCGACCCCGTTATGAATGGAAACGACGCAACCATCATCCACGCAATCCGTTTTAAGCTTCATACCCAACTTAGCAAGTCCCCCCGCACCCTGTAGGATATTGGCCATGCATAGCCAGGCTTCTCGCATGAAAACACAACTTCGACTGTTGCCAAGCTGCGCAGTCCACAGCGGGGGCCCAGCCCCGTTCCGCCAAGAGAGCTACTTTGTCATTGCGAGATCTGAGCGGCCCACGGCCTCTCTGTCGTCGACTGCGCCCTCACCTGTATCTGCCTTTGTATCCTTTCAAGGCGTCTGTGGACGGCCGAAGAGTAGCGTCGACAACCATCCCGAAAGCGGCCGAGATGACAGGGCTCCCCTGGTTGGAGAGCCTCGCAAGCTAAACTTTCCTGGCACTGCTCTCGCGGGATGGAGTAGGAAGAACGAGGTTCGCCTAGAGCCGACGCGATGAGCGATTTGGGGGGGCTTCATCGTTATTGTGCCTCTGATAAATACCGCAAAAAACAAAAAGGATCCAGGGACTCCGGGTGGCCGTTCTCGCAGTCACGCGACTGTTTTCGTAAACTCCTTGGATGGCCTAGTTTTGCTTCCAAAGACAAAACACACCGTTCATCCGTTCGGACGTGGACTCTACTGCTGCCATCCAGAGTCACGGCATCCAGCGTGCACATCCTTAGTAACTGCCCAGCCGTATGCATGACCACATGGGAATCAATATCGGACCAACCTCCACGTACGTCAGGGCATTTCCCCAGATTCCCCCAGAGCCGGCTGCCCTTGAACCGTCTGTCGAGATGTTGACTTTTTGGCTCCAAACTAATATCACCGCGCTCCAGCTCCCCTCCAGTCTCCGTTTCCTCGTCTCGTTTTCCGGCTCACATAGATATCGAGTAACCCATTGCATCGAGGCTGAACGAAAAGTCCGTACCGAAAAAGACGTAAAGGCCAAGATCCCGGACACCCAACAACCGATTCCGTTGTGGACCAAGAAGTTGAACGACAAACATTCACGACGTGAGTCCAAGCCTCCTTCCGGCTTTCGCTCTGCCTCCCACCTTCTCTTTCTTCTCTTACCTCCTCGCTGATAACCTATTTGGACTTCCCCCTCTTGCAGACACGCATCATACCATAGGCATAAACAAACAAACGAAACCCCGCATTGACCACCACCTCACCACCATGAAATCGTCCCAGAAACCATTCACGATCGAGGAGAAGCGAAAGGCGATAGAGACGTATGCAGACAAGATCACGTACAGCGCGAGGTATTCGAGTGAGTAGTCGAGCGCCACGATGGATCATGAGCTAAGCGAGTCGTTCCGTGCAGATGACGAGTGGGAGTTTCGGTGAGTCGCGGTCTGCGGACACCGAGAGCCTGTACTTACGAGTATGTTATAGACATGTAATGGTCCGTACTGCGATGTGTGCGTCGAGTATATAGCTGACCGCTGTACCCCCTCTTCCCCTCCACGGTTGCCCCCTCTCTCGTTTCCTTCACCTCGCCTTCCCAATCCTGCGTCAATCAATACTCTTCTGTCCTCCCACCGCCGGCACACCCAATATCCTACCTCGCAGATCCCAAAACAAATGGTTCGATATCTCCCTCCAGGCATCTGTCCCGAGGACATCTGGCGAGGTATTGGCATCCGACAATCACCTGGGTGAGTTGTTTGAACGCATGTCACGGGCGGCAGCTCTGTCTGGCTCCATTCTGGCGGACACTGACCTGGATCCAGATGGGAGATGTACATGCGACACGATCCTGTAAGTCTCCTTGCCTGAGTCCAAATTTGACTCCCGCTGACCCCTCCTCAGGAGCCTGTATGTCCCGCTCACCCTTCACCCGGCCTGCCCACTGACAAATCGACCTCGCAGCACGTCCTCCTCTTCCGACGACCAAAAAACTACGACCTCGTCCATCCCCCGCTCACCGCCAACGCCGCCTCGCGACTGGTCAATTTTGTGAAGAAGTAGCGATTGCCCATACCTTCATCGAATTTTTAGGGATTTCCTCGCAGCATGGGGAGGAGATGTGTCCGCATGAGGGAGGAGGTGCGCCATTCAATACTTATTTCTAGATACCCGGAGCTATAGGAGGACAGCGCGGCATGGGTGACAAGATCTACATACACCACTATACAACGTCTATGACAAACCATTATTTACCGTAAAACATGCCCACGCCCCAGGCGGCCACGGCGGCGACAATGAAGACGGTGAATAGTTCCCATCGAGAGGCGTAGCCAGACGTGGAGACGGTGGTGTCGGTGTTTGTCCTTGTACTCGTCTCAGGCTTCGGGGAGGGGCGGATCAGGGAGAAAAGATGAGTGTTTAGCATGAAAGCGAGGTTGGCTTCCTTGATGAGATGGGCTACGCGGCGAGACGATCAGTGTCAGGCGATCTGTCCACTATTTCAGAACGGGACCCACCTTTCAGCTCCTGATCGTCGCCGACCCCTTCGTCCATGCCGCGCCTGTACCAGTCCTTGATCTCGCCCAACCGCCGCCTCACGTCCACTCTGCCCTCTTCACCCCCCAGATCGAACTGATAGAACCGCACGCCTTCGTTCCCCGGCAAGCCATAGCTCTTCCGTACCCGCATGCCAATATACTGGCCGCCCGACAGGTCCCCGAGGTAGCGAACGTACGCGTGCGCAAGGAGTCCTGACGAGAGGTGCAGCGAGGCGGCGAGGTAGTGGATGTGCGAAAGATAGGCCTCGAGCGGCGGTGGGAGGGCCGCAAACAGATCTTCTAGGAAGGGAGGGACAGGGAAGGGCGGTAGTTTCCCGCGATAAGTCGAGCGGGAAGGGGTGGAAGGAGAGGACGCCGGAAGAAGCGTGAGCAAGTGGGAGATGTCGGAGGAGAGCGCAGCGGAACGCGATAGCAGACTCGGGTCATAGGTCGGGGCGAGGATGGGCGAGGTGGAGTACATGTCGAGAGCAAGCTCGAGTGCGCTGGACAAGTGACAAGTATCAGCTGTCTCATCTCCTGCTTGAACGTCAAGGGGCCACCCACTCGTATATCCTCCAGAGAACGACCAGCCATCGGATATACTCCTCGAGCTCGAGCCCGCCCTTGACGAGAGCGTTCGCCCCGGCGGAATGCTCGGCCTTGACGTGCGCCCGTTCCGTGCCAAGCTTGAGCAGCTGAGAGATCGGCAGGCGGAGATCCAGATCGGTCGGGATGTCCAGATCGTCGACGTCGATACCGCTGCCTGATGTGGAGCGGGTATGGTGAGGAGAGGCCTCGAGGAGGGTCTCGATGGTGACGGTGGACGAGGGAATGAAGGGCGAGGGGGCGTTGGGTCGTAGCGACGGAGTGCCGGGAAGGGACTGCAGAGAAGGATCAGTCATTGCATTCCGTCCTACCGTCAGTAACGAACCGTAGTCCGGGGGAGAGCGGTGATCATTCTGGAGGTGGTCTTGACCCTGCTGCGTTTACTGTAAAGACTGTCGAGAAGAGGAAAGTCACAGCTCGAATACAGGACAACCTGTCTTCGGACATTTCCCCCGATTACGCAGCGCCTCCATTCCTCCACGCGCATATCTCGGTTTCGGCCGGGAAACGATCCTCTTCGGTCACGAGGGTGGCGCTAGCATCGGTGGCGCCAGCATCGTCGGGCCTCTGCATAGCCAGAGCTTTGCTCTATTTCTACTCTTGAGACACGCCTTTGAGTCATGGTTCCCGAGGCAATGACGCTACTCTCCGCGCAATCATCCAAGGCTGTGCTCGAGTATCCTGGTAACAATCATGGACTCAATATATCGGAAGGTTGCATAAGTCTAGAGTTGGGTATATATCCACAAAGTGAAAGAGGCGAGAATGATAGTATATGAGAGGAATGAGGACATGGCGGTGAGTAGGAAGCGACGAAGCGTTGCCCTCGGTCAGCAGACGATATCAGTCTCCCTTGCCAGTGGCCGCTGTGTCGCTCATCATGGATGCATGAAAAGCAGAGACCTATGTTTTCTGTGAGACCTCAGAGCCAGACGCTTCCTTTCTAAGCTTTCTAGGAGGAGAGGATAAGCGGATGATCGGACGGTTGAGATTGGTACGGGATATCGTGACGATTCAATTTTCGGAGGAAGGAGGTGTCTGTGTCGATGGCCCGGCGGTTGACATGGAATTCCCGGTGTTGGGGGTTCCTCGACTGTGCGATGGATCAGCATCGCAGATCGGCCACTGATCAGTGTAAGCTCGACCTTTTGAGCGTCGAGAAGGAGGGCCAGGACGAGCGGTTTGATTCGGGGCTTGGTCAATGATTCGAACCCCTCGGAGCTCAGACCGGCGACCGTGTTTGAAGTTTGGAGAGAGGTGTTCACCCTCGGCTGCTGATGCTGAAGGGGATTGGTCCCCGTGACGTTGCTTGACATTATGCACGCTCAAAAGAGACAGAGTTTCTTGGCTATATATATTGCGTTGCTCCTCCTGGAGCACGTGGTGCCGACCACGGGTGACTGTACTAGCCCCCGTAGATAACGTATCATCCCCGAAGAACTGAGGACCCTTACGCACGGACGCTGGTAGTGCTCTTATACTTTCCTGTCCAGATCTGTCGTCACCTCCTTTCAGGTAATGGTCGTTGCAGACCACCTATGTTGTCCTATCATGTGCAAAGTGGGGTGGGTGGTGGATTGGTCTTGTCTCCACGTATGCTGGGCCGCGCGCGCCCGACCTACGAGTATATGCAGCGTACATGATTAGTAACCGGCGACAAGAGGCATTTCATCAAGCACCTTGTATCCCACAGACATCGAGGTACACGGTAATCATCAGGGGGTGCGTTTCACGGCGAATGAAATGTCTTGGAGCTTTCATCAAAGGAGGTGGTGACGCTCGTCACGGGTGTCGCGATAGAGTCGAATCGAATCGAGACCCGAGCTCTTGCTCGGGGCCTACGATCCTTTTTTTGCTTCAACATAGAGACAAAACATACCGACCACTTAGCATACACTTAGATACTTCGCACATCAAGATGCCTCGAAGCTCATCCTACAGGCCCCGATCCGAGCGATTCCCGATGGTTCATCCTCCCATGATTCTACCCCCGAGCCCTCCTCCTACCGGTGAGGCAGATAAGGACATTTTTCTTCTCAGTCCTTCGCCGTCTGCGTCAATCGACAAGTGGTCCAATCTGGACAACTCGGACGGCTCTGAGCTTGGTAGCGACTCTTCTGACGTATGTTTCTTGGACTCCGCTGTAAAGATGGCTGATCGTTGACGTCTTTGGAAACCTCTTTTTACTTGCACACTGTCTGTAACATTCTCCTCATGTGTACCAACCCCCGTCGACTTACAGTCCGCCACTAAAGACGCTCATACCGTCAACCTCTACCAGTCGTCGATCGCCACCGGAGCAGACGTAGCGAGCTTCCATGTCGTAGCTGAAGCCGATAAGGATCCGTTCTGCCATGAAGAGAAGGCTGTCGGAGTTGGATTGGATGCGGAGAGGGATAACGGAGATGAGGGAGATGCCCAACTCCCCGGGCTACCGACTTCTGACGCAGTCTCGCCGACCGTCACCCAATGGCGAAATCTCCAGAGTGCCCGAGCATTCTTGTCTTCCCGACAAGTCCTCCATGCCCCAGTCATCGCTGATGCGTCGGAGCCCACCCTGATGGCAGATCTGACCTGTAAGGTTCCTCTCTTGACAAGCCCAAATGAAAACTGAGTTGCTTAGCTCGATATGCCACAAACCCCGAGATGGCTTTCGAGTCGGTGTACAGCGGAGCCAACTGGCGTGAGGTCCTCGACACCCATGGTGTATTACTTGACTCGCCCGAAGCCCTCCAGTTGTTCCTGAAGCTCACGTGTTTGAACGAGATGGGGCGTGTCAGACAGAGGGAACTACTGGATCTGCACAGGGGAATTGCGCTGAAAGAAGATCAGCTTTTGGCAAACCCAGAGTTCACGTTCGGGTTCGAGATATCCGACACCGTCAAGCCGAAGCCAGATCGACTCGAGCTGCTAGGTCAGTTGGCGGAACTGATCGACGATGATCCAGACGGGGAGTTTGTGAAGACCGGTCTGATGAAACTCGGCTCCTTCGGCATCTCTGAGTTGCAAAACTTCCTGAATCTCGCTCAGATCGAAGACAAGGCCGCCAGATCCGCAACCGAGTTCTATCAAGTGCATCCCGAGTATCTTGCGCTTTACTCCAATGGTCCTCTACCTGACGAGAGGGATCAAGTGATGGGAGGGACACCTTTGACGGGAATCGCGGCTATCTTTGCCGAAAACCTGGCGCGGTCGTGCGCAATCACGGGCGAAGTTTCATCGCTTCTAGAAGCGGCGAACCATCAGCAAGATTGGCGAGACAGACGGCCGCAGACCAAGAATCAAACAGTACGTCACAGAACTAGAAACAAGGCGCTCACTTGATATCAGCGTCTTCAGGACCGAATGATTCCCGATCACACCGAGAACTTTCTAGGCCGACACTTCTTCGTCGTCGATCCCGGTTTCAAGCTTCCACCCTCGTTCTTTCAATCTAGATCGAAACCGGATCCAGAAACGTTGTTCACCATACTTTGCCCTATGATCAACGATGGGATGAGTTCCGTCATGCTGGAAACTGCATTTTTCGAGTAAGTTCACAGATGCCCCTGGAACGATATTGACGGTGTATCCCTACAGACCACCTGCTCTGAAGGCGTTGCTTCTGAATCTGACGGAGTTCTTCCAAAGAGGAGGATTGTTCTGGCTCGTGGTCGGGATCAAAGTAAGGATTCATCATGCCGGTACAGACTGTGGCTAATTGTGCTAGGATGGTTGGGGTGGCAATTTTGAGTGGCTTATGGCTCTCAGGGAGAGGATTGGCACGCTCGGAGGGTAAGTCAGTTCTCGTCGATAGGATCCCAGCTGACGGTCCTTAGCAAATTTGAGGTGTCGTTCTATGCGAATCCAGAAGAATCCGACTCGACCAAGCACGGGACAACCATCGTGATGCAATATCGCAAAACTGGATCCATTATCGCAGTCGGAATGTCGACTAATTTGACTCAATCCGGGATTGGATCACACCCACGAGCAAGCGTCTTTCCTCGGGATCTAAACGTCGACCTCAGTGATGAAGATGCCGTCTTCACCTGGGGAAATCTGGCCGTTATTGACGGATACGAGTTTGGGGAGGGCTGGAACATCCTGGATGAGTTTTCGGACAGATTGACCGGGATGTGGCGGGATGGAAGGATGTTTCCGCCAGTCAGAGAGCTGTTCGAAGGTGAGTCCTCCATAGGGAGCTACAGCTGAGCATTGGACAGATCAGTACAGAGATGAAGATGAGGATGTATATGATGACGACGAGGAGTAAGCCGGTGTATGATGATGGTGAGTCGTCAACAGCATCTGGTCACGACTTCTGGTTGATTCCTCGTAGGAATTTGATACTGAGTTTGATACCAAAAGGTCATGATTATTATCATATTATTACTATGCATTTCATGTCTGCAGCTGTTCACGAAAGCGATCTGAGTGCGGTAGATCGTGGTGCAAATCATGCGAAGGTAGGTTGCATAGTCTAGAGTTGGATATATATCCACAAATAAAGGAGGCGAAAATGATAGTATGGGGAGAAAGAGTGAGAATGCGACTTGAAAAGAACCCACGCGACTCCCGCGAGACGAGACGAAAGCAGGCTGGTAAGTAGAAGAACGATGAAGCCCTCTTTCTTTTACCATCTTGATCCACCGCCTCCGTATCCTCCGCCACCTCCCCCATATCCACCTCCACCGCCTAAGAAAAATAAGACCACATCAGTCATAAGATCACTTTTCGATTTTTTAAACTTTAGGAGTTTGACTTACCACTTCGGCCACCGTATCCTCCACCACCGCCTCGTCCACCTCGCCCCCGGCCACCGCCGCCCCCGCGTGAGCCACCGTACATTGCCATTTGCTCCAGCTCCGGAGGTACCTCCGATTTGGACTCTCGGAGAATCTTGACGAGCTCGCCCGCGGACTTGGAGTTGTCGGCGGTGAAGTAGGTGTATGACGTTCCCTTCGTTCCGGCTCGACCGGTTCGACCGATTCGGTGAATGTAGTCTTCACAGTTGTTGGGGAAGTCGTAGTTGATGACACTGGAGGATGTCAGTCCAGGTGCACTGAAAGAATGGACGAAAGGACCCACTACTTGATGTCCTTGACGTCTGCATTGGGTTGCGATGATGGGACAGTTAATAAACACGGTTATTTCATCAAGGGGGAAGGAAAGGGACGAGCCAGACGTTAACACATGCACACGGGGGAGAGAGAAGCGGGTTTGACGACAGGGAACTCTGTTGAACAACCACTTTCGAGCGAGAGACGTTTAATGCTGTGCGAGCGGCAACGAGCAGGCTATCTTTCTGGTGAGAGAAATCAAGGACCCGCGTGTTGCGTCGAGCAAGAGCGTGGCGCCGGCGTAATCCTTGGGAACGGGACTCATGATCTCTTTCGTGCAACTGTGCAAGAGGTCGGGAAACCCCCCGCGTCAGCTGGTTGGCAAAGACCAGGACTCCCAAAGACTACTTGAGCGCGCTTCTCTCAGGTGCTGAAGTTGTGGATGTCGAGAGCTATGCCGCCTTGCGCGGATAGAAGGGCACATACCGAGACCTCGGGACGCGACGTCAGTGGCCAACATGATGGGCGATCGGCCGGACTTGAATTCAGCAAGAACCCAATCTCGTTCAGCTTGTTGCCTAAGGTAGGGTTAGCGATATTTCTACTGAATTTTCCATCACTCACTTGTCACCGTGGATGGCAAGAGCCGGCCATCCGTCTTGTCGGAGGAACTTGGTGAGATCGTCGGCGACTCGCTTGGTGGCGATGAAGATGATGACCTTGGCGTTTTCTTGCGAGATTTGGTCGAGGTGCTTGAGGAGCTTGGCTCGCTTGTCAAAGTCGGTGCAGACTTCGACGTGCTGCGTGACGTCGTGGTTGGCAGTCAGTTCCATGGAACCAATGTTGACCTGGATGAAGTCGTGCAAGAAATCCATGGCGAGTCGCTGGACCTCCTTGGGCCAGGTGGCGGAGAACAGAAGCGTCTGTCGGTCGGGTCGGATCTGCGAGACGACCTTTCGGATTTGCGGCTCGAAACCCATGTCCAACATTCGGTCGGCTTCGTCCATGACGAGATAGGTGACTCGCTTCAGGTTCATCTTTCCGCTCTCGAGCATGTCAATCAATCGACCGGGAGTGGCGACCACAATCTCGGCACCTCGTTGAAGGTCTCGGATCTGCGGACCCTTGGGCGCACCACCGTAGACGGCAGTGTTTCTGATTCGGGAGGATTTGCCAAACTTGGTGCACTCGGCCTGCGTCTGGACAGCAAGCTCTCGAGTAGGCGCGAGGATGAGGACGATCGGGCCGTCTCCGGGGGCGAGGAGAGGTTGGGCGTTGATGTGGACCATGGCGGGAAGAGCGAAAGCAATGGTTTTCTGGTTGTGCGGGTAAGTAGAGATCGTAAACTTTGCGTTATGTACTCACTCCGGAACCGGTGGCCGAGATGGCAACGACATCTCGTCCGCTGGAAGCCATGGGCCAGGCTTGGCATTGGATAGACGAAGGCTCTTTGAAACCCATGGCTCGGATTTCAGACATGATGTACTCCGGGAAGCCAGCTTCGTCGAAGGCAGTAATGGGTCGGGGAACGTTGGTACCTTGAATCTATGACATTGTCAGTGCAAATTCCTCTCGATGGCTCTGCAACATACCTTCATCTGCTTATCAGCTCGGAAATCGGCGATTTCCTGCTCGGATCGCGCGGTAACCCGGGGGTCCTGGATGTAGAAGCTGTTGGGCTGGGTCAGCGATGTCCATGCGGATGCAAACACTGCGCTCACTTCTTCTCGAACTTGGACAGTGTTTGGCCGGTCCAGTTAATGTTGCCCAATCCTGCTCCCAAGGCAGACATTCGGTCACCACCACCACCTAAGGATTAAATGTCAGTCTATTCTCGAATCGACGATCTGGGTTTGCCATCGTCTGGACATGCCTGCTCCATAGCCATAGCCACCGCCACCGTATCCGCCCCGGTCGCGGTC
>JASZXS010000317.1:0-10696 GCA_035521475.1 Tremellales sp. Uapishka_1 | reverse complement strand
AACGCCGGGTGCTGGAACCTAGAGGGTCCAGCTGCGGGTTGGTAAGATGCCATTGTTTAGAAGACAGATCATGAAAACTAAAGGGGGTCCGGGCCTGAAGTTTGCGGTGTGCTATTGTACCCAGCGTAGCGGTAGTCGCGAGCGCGGAGATGGGAGGAAGTGATAGCGAGCGTGATGTTAATGCCGCAGGCGAGAAATGGTGATGCGAAATGGGGAATGCCGTGTTTGAGGACCAAGAGTACCACCGCGCACGGAGCTGCCGCGAAGGGCCGTTCCCAAGACTCGGATATTTGACCGCCGCGAGGTAGTCCCCGAATAATGGTGCGTCGCTTCGACGGGCTGCGAGCCTTTGGGACAGGAAGAATGCAAGATGGATGGGTCGAGGATGTGGTCTACTGATGGTAGGAGCGACTGCCGGGACACGAGCGAGTCTGCCTGATAACATGGAGCGACATCGTTGTTAGGTGATGTTCAGTGTATGAGTGGGCCCATGGATTGAACGTATTACAGCTTGAATCCGATGTCCAGCATATGAATCCCTTCAGCCCAGCCAACTCTTTCTGCCGCCCTTTCCCCTGACACCCTTCCAGACGTTCTCACTCCATTCTCGGTCTTCTCTATCGATCATGACAAAACTGCCCTGTGTCATCTGCTGAGGCGGTGGTTTCGAGGGAGAATCGAAGAACAGGCCTGTCGAGCTTGAGGGCGAGCCTGTTGGCAGATTAAATAGACTGGAAGTGGAGGATGAAAGAGGCGAATTGCGATGCGCGGACGACGGTGTAGAGAACTGCTGTTTGGCGGTTGGTGTTGTCAATGCGTTGGAGGTTGGAGCAGGTCTAGACGGTCTATCGGGTGTCGGATATGCTCGGGTCTGGTAGCGACAATGTCAGTCTTGATTCTGCCGTAGTATGAGCGAACGATGCGGGACATACGAGTGGTGAGGACTTGATAGGTTGGATCATCTTCAGACCACCCGGTGTGACCGCACCCCGTGCCGTATTGGTAGACATGGCAGGAGGCGAATGTATGGAGCACCCAGCTTCTACGACATTCCATAGCAACCCGGCGGACAGTAAGGTCTCTGTGTCGCATATCAGCCAACATGTGGAATGACGCTGGAAACGGGCTGACCTGCTATCCAGAAAAGATTCGAAGCCATGGCGCCCCGCCGCAGAGTATCTTCTACGATGTATATAATGCCTCTTCTTATTATGCGATAAGGGGGGAACACGAAGCGAAGTACCGTGAGCAGAAACAGGAGGAAGAGGTTCTGTTTTAGGCGAGAGAGGGCCAATGTCGGAGGGAGGGAGTGGAGAAGGGCCATCGGTAACGGAGGCGGTCAGTGACGAGACTTGAAAGGCGATTAGAGGAAAAGATGGAGCCCTCTTGTTGCTATGTGTACCTCTATCTTGAGTTTGTTGACGAGGCCAGGACGATGTTGCAAGGCGACTTCACTGGCCGGCGGGATCAAACCCCCTGACCGCCCCCGTGGGAAAGCCTATGCGGGGGATTAAACGCCACGTTGTGTCTAACCCCCGCAACAAAAGGCATCCTTCGCAGTTCCTAAATGCGCCGAAGTCGGTGTACGCAACCTTACGGATATATTCCCTTGTATCCTCTCTGGCCTCTTTTGGCTAAGATCATGTGTAGTATCTGTTCTTAATGCTGTTAGAAGCATTACCCGGCTACGGCTGGTTCTTCTAATACGATTTTTCAAGCCTGAGCTGCCGCTGTAGCTTGCTTCAAGCAGTCTCACAATGTCGTTGCCATTACACTGCGGGCTTCTGATGTTACGGCACCCCACCTTTTTGTGGTCGTTCTTCCTTTTGCGGCAGCTGCATTGACCGCCGTCGTGCTTCTTTTGATGCCTACAGCTCCGCCTACGATACCTGAACCACTGCTTGAAGCAAGCTACAGCGGCAGCTCAGGCTTGAAAAATAAAACGTGCATCTCATCGTGTTTCTACGGTCTGGTTCTATTTACAGACTATTCACAACAATAGACAACTATGGCTACATATAAACAAGATCAATCGTCACTCCCCGATTGATTATCCCTTCCAAGCCACTACATCCTCCTCCTCCACCCTGTTGCAGAGCAAGAGACAATGATTACGATGTATCGTTCGCGCGATCAAGAGCGAGATATTGATTGCCTCCAGCATTCGGGTGAAGCTTCCTTCCGACTGCGCCTCCATATCCCCCCTCCACATGCCGAACTCCTTGACCGTGTTGTCGTGCATCAAGCCTCCGGAGCTCAGCACCAGAGGCTCGAAGTCGACACGAGAGTCCGGCTTATTTCTCTCCGCCCGTCTACTAACAAACGCAAGCCACTTCTGGCACTGCTCCCGAGAAAAGTCGTTCAGATCGACGGTGTCGCCACTGGGTCGTCGTCGGTCCAAGCCAGACAGAGAGGCAGTTGAGGCTTCCGCAGAGTAGATTTTGAGGTCGTAGTCGACGTCGCGTCGTCCTGATCCTCCAGGACCTCGCAGACCGATGACGCTTCTTCGTCCGCCTTCCGACGTTCCCGGCTCCACATGGACATCGGTATTCGGAATTCGGCGAAGATATTTGGCAATGACATCGCGGACGTTGTTGTGTCGCCCGACTTGACTAGCCCTCGAGCAAACTTCCTCATGTAGGAAATCAGCCGGCAAGCCACACTTGCAGACTGGTCGATGGTGTCGAGCGAGGGTACGAATACAGAGACCCGTTGAAACTGTCGAATCGTTCAGACGAAGTGAATAGAATAGTGGGATTGTTGATCCACTGTGTCCGATCACCGAAGCGTTTTCTAACGGTACAGCTGCTTGTACCCTACGATACCCGAACCATGCCAACGCTGTAGCTGACCACCAGACCTGATCGTCCTTGGCAACCTGAAACCGTTGCTCGGTCGGTTTCTCAGTAAATGGTCTCGCAGATGGTTCCATCCTGGCCTACCGGTAAGCATGCCAACATGGCTGTTGTCCGCAGCCGCCGCATCTGCACGAAGTTGTGTCGCTAGGCTGTTCGTTGCATCTTCTCCATCTCCCGTTGTCTTTCTTCTTTACGTCCCATCATCAACACCGCTGGCCGGTTCTCACGTATACCTCCAAAATGTCCCGCACCAAAGGCCGATCTTCTGCGCTTTCGTTCGACTCGGGACCGCCCATGAACGCCCTCTCGCCCAGAAACTACGCATTCAAAGACTCCGGAGCGGGTTTCGGCGCCGATCAACCGATCAGCAATGGCCCTACCTTTTTGTCCCGAAATAAGACCGAGCGAGGCAGACTTCAAGGTCTCGTCCATGTCATGAGCGACATGAAGGAGCGCACAAAGGTCGAGATGGGGTGGCCCGAAAGGATCAAGGTCTGGATGGTTAACGAGGGCAAGCTTTCCTGTCTTCTGCGTTTCTCGGCCACTTGCTTACCACGACGCCGACAGGTTCACGACGGATCATCATGGTCGTCTGGCTGTTACTTCACCTCATCGCCTTTGGTCTTGCCATGACGCACTACGAGCTCAAGGACAGCTTCGTGACCGCGCGATCGACCTTCAACTATACTTATGGTGTGCTCAGATTCTCTTTGGTACCTTCATTCTAACCTGCCACTCGTAGTCATCGCTCGAGGCGCTGCGCAGGTCTTGCACAGTGAGTTGCCGCTTCTTGTAGATTGATCCTGGAAGACGAACTGAACGACCGCGAGTCGACATCATCTTCATCCTCTTCCCCGTCTGTCGGAACTTCATCTCGATGCTTCGTCGAACACCTTTGAACGATGTGATCCCGTTCGACAAGAACATCACCTTCCACAGCAAGTATCTAAGCTTGTCAATACCGCATCCTCGCTGAGCCGCTCTCGATAGAGCAAGTAGCCTGGGCGATCGTTTTCTTCACCGCTGTGCACATAATTGCGCACATGCGAAACTTTGCGAGTCGTCTCTTCTACGGTTCTGGATAGCTTGACTGACCGAGGAGCAGGTCCTCCTTGCAATAGCTCAGAAAACGTGAGTTCTCGATACCGTAGTCGCCCAAAATGATGCTAAGCCGTTGCAAAGGGGAGTGGTGGGGTTCCTCAAATACAACTTCATTACAGGACCAGGAGCGACGGGATGGGTCATGACCGTGGCACTCGGTATCATGGTATACTTTGCGCTGGAGAAGAAACGAAGAGCGCATTTCGAGCGATTCTGGTACTCGCACCACGTAAGTGGGGATTCCCCATTGCGCTAAAGATCGGGAAGCTTAACGGGAACCGCAGTTGTTTCTCGTCTTTTTTGGCAGCTGGCAGGCGCACGGGATGTTCTGCATGATCCAGCCGGATAGGCCGCCTTTCTGTTCTGCGGGAACTATCGGGGTCTTCTGGGTAAGACGGTCGCTCCATCACCTCTCATGGAGTGCTGACCAGTGGTTGATGGTAGAAATACTGGCTACCAGGAGGAGTGGTTTGGATATCCGAACGGATCCTCCGAGAAGTACGAGGTGTGTCTCGTGGTCTATACTTTTGTCATATCCTGCTGAACGATTGATGAAGCACGGCACGTCACCTACATCTCGAAAGTCATCCAGCATCCGTCCAAAGTCCTCGAAGTTCAGATCAAAAAGGAGCATACCACGAGAAGAGCCGGTCAATACATCTTCATCAACTGCCCCGAGATCTCGTACTTTCAGTATCGTACGTTTTCCCTCCTGTCTCTCGCCAGAGACTGCTGATCGGAGTGTCAGATCCGTTCACGTTGACGTCTGCACCGGAAGAAGGTCAGTCAGCGAGCTCGTCCGATATGTACAGGTGCCGAAGCTGAACACAGAAGCGCAGACTACATCTCTGTTCATATCCGCTGTGCAGGAGACTGGACTACGGTCAGTGGTGACGTCTTTCTTTTCGACGTACGAGACTGACGTGGTAGCCCCTGGTAGGCGTTTGCGAAAGCCCTTGGGGCCGACTTTGACGCTAAACCAAAGATGGATGATTTCGGCGGCACAGTCATTGCCCCACCCGTTGGGAGAGTGTTGCCTCGAGTGATGGTCGATGGGTAAGTCTCTCGCTAGCCACGAGGATGTCCCTTTCAATTGACGTATCATCCAGACCATTCGGCTCAGCGAGTGAGGATTTCACGAAATTCGAGACCGTCTTGCTGGTGGGAGGTGAGCTCGTCCGACTCTCTCAATAGAGAGCTAAGGGAACGTAGCGGGGATCGGTGTCACGCCATTTGCTTCGATCCTCAAGTCGATCTGGTAAGTTGGCGTCTCGTTACAAATTCGCAGCTAGCTAAAGTCCCAACTGACGCCCCCGCTCAGGTACCGAATGAACAATTTCGGCACGGAGAAGAAGAAGACTCGATTGAGCAAGGTGTACTTTGTCTGGGTGGGTAAATACAACCCGTGCATACGAACGCTCGTTGACATCCTCCCAGGTCATCCGTGACTTCGGCTGTACGTCGTACTCCCCAGGCTTCTTCCCTTGAGGAGACGACTGACCGACTGCTTCTCCCCGTAGCTGCCGAATGTGAGTGGCAGGGACCGACGGTTGTGGCACCGCGTTGCTGACTGACTGCCACACAGGGTTTCATTCGCTCCTCCAAGCTGTCGAAGCAGAAGACGTCGACAACAGAATCGAGATTCACATCTACCTGACTGCGAAGATCGAGTGAGTTGGACACTCGTAACGTGACTGCTATCGTCCTGGCTAACGACATTTCTGCAGTGAGGACAAGATGAACAACATCCTCGTAGGCCATGTTTCACCCCGAAGCTCGTCAACAAGCTCTGAAATCGGAACCATTAGGTCCAAGACGTCGGAGGCGAGAAGGACGCCATCACGAAACTTCGTGCTCCAACCCACTTCGGACGACCCAATGTGAGTGTTTCTCATCCGCTGCTCCGATAAACGCCAAGGCAACATTTCAGTGGGACAAAGTCTTCGAAGGGATCGCAAACAAGCATCCAGATACCGACTGCGGTACGTCTATTACGATCGAGAGTTGCTGAAAGCTATTCCAGGTGTCTTCTTCTGTGGGCCGGCAGTCTTGTCCAGAAGTCTGCACCAGATGTCCAACAAGTATACATCTCCCATGGGATGTCGATTCTTCTTTGGAAAGGAGGTTGGTCCGGCCATCCAGGTATACTTGTGACAATTGACTGACAGCACGGCCGCTCAGAACTTTTGAGCAGATCGTCTTGGGGTGTGGACACTGCGTTTGGTCTCTGCATTCTATTTATTGCAGTAGCACAAGTGGTAGTATTGTCTATGCATGCCTTGTCGAACGCTTCCACGATAAGAACACGATGCGGCCCTCTTGCTACCAGTTCCGCTGTAGGACAATGGAGAGCCGTCATCACGGGCTTGGTCATGTATGATATGCATACGATTGTTCACGCTTTTCCCGTTACGAACCTTTTGGACGCCAGACGAGCTGCGTCCAGGACTAGTACCCAAGCTTCACTCCTCCAAACCATTCTTCTCCAAGTTCCATAGTCAAAGTATTCGCCTTTCTTTGCGATCAATTTCTGATGTGATCCCAGCTTTGGAAATGGTCTACAGTCAGACTACGATCGACCGGCCTCCACTCGCCTCGTTGTCGGATGACCTTGTCATTGGCAGAAACAGAGTCAGTATGCGTCCTCGTTCTGTACAGCGCCTTTACGTAGAAAGACGTACTGGTGAGACCGAGGTGACGAATCGGACGACGCAGAGTAGGATGGTCGAGTTCCGGTGATGGCTCCGCTCGACTACAGGTTGGACTACTTCCCGTCTGTACAGACCAGGGAGACAAGGATGTTTGTCTTCGAGCTATGGTATCGGACGGCATGCAATCCAGCTTCCTATTCGGGTCGTGGATCGAAGTGAGAGGTAGTCAGCATACAGTATTACTTGCACGCCAGGTGACTACACTCGATCGCTCATACAGGGGAAAAGAAGCAGATTAGCGTCCAACCGCGGAAGGAAAGCGGAACGGAGGGCACATCTGGATCGATACGCCGAGCGATGTAACTCAAGTCGGAGGCTATACGATGCTTCGGTTGTCGGTACGCTTGCTGCTTTATCTGAACTTGTTCCTGCATCCGCAAATGGGCGAAAGTTGATAGACTGTTGGCATGTTGACGAGCTGTCAAAAGGAGAGCCAAGCCGGTGCCTGGCTGGGATTACAGACGTCCACCGTCAAGGTCCCTTTTCCCATCTATCTTGATCCTCACCACCTCATCTCGTCTCATGTCAACTTGACTCGTCTTCCTCCCTCCACACTCCTTGAGATGCTGCCCCAACCGAATACCTCTCGAAAGACGCGCAACTTTTTCCCTTCACAGACATACAACGCCCACCCATCCTCCTCCTCGCAACTGCTCACCCATCTGCGCTCGCGTACGCGCCTGACCAACCTCGCCGTCTTCCTCCTCATCTCTGGCCTTTCTCTGTCCGTTATCCTCAACCTGCACGTCTATGTTCTTTCCTCCCCATCAGCCCCTTCCTTCAACGCCCGGGGCACCGGCACTCTCTCCCAATCCGGGTGGGATGACCTGGCGTCCCTGTCGCAGATTGAGGGCTACACGCCTTTGTCCATCGAGACGACGATCGAGCGCGATCATCGGATGAAGGATATCGATCACCTCGTGTTGGTGCCCGGCCACGCAATCTGGACGGGCCACGACGCTTCCTTGGTGGAGGACAACGACGAGTGGATATTGGAGAATATGCAAAAGCACGGCTCGGTCAAGACGTTCGTGCGGCACATCGAGGCCGGCGTCGAGGTGCTCAAGGCGGATATCAAGAGTCTGCTCGTATTCTCGGGGTGAGTCATGTCGTGCTGCGTCTCCCTTTCTCGTTTCTCACTTTGCACCACCAACAGAGGGGCAACACGGCAACCGCCATCACCCCCGCTCCCCGAGTCCCTCTCCTACCACGCCCTCGCGACCGCACTCCTACTTCTCCCGCGCCACCCTCTCCCTCCCATCATATCCGACCCCGAAGCCGGAGTCCCTCCGTACGCCCCGCTCCCCCTCAACCTCCGCGCGACGACGGAGGAACACGCGTTAGACAGCTATGAGAACCTCTTGTTCTCCCTTGCCCGCTTCAAGGAGGTTACGGGGCGGTACCCGACCAAGCTCACCGTCGTGGGGTACGGCATGAAGCGCAGGCGGTAGGTCGTCCGAGGGGTTGCCGGCCGAGCTGACGAAACGGCCAGCTTCGAGATGCTGCACCGCCAAGCGATTGGCTTCCCACTCTCGCAATTCAAGTACATCGGTATAGACGACGAGGGCGACACGACCGAACACTATGCGGGCGAGGTGCGCCTATTGGTTCTGCCATGACATGATGACGAGCTGATGACCGCAGCTGAAATACGGCTTCACGCCCTTCCTCCACTCCCCCTCGGGTTGCCACCCCCCACTTTCGACCAAGCGGATTCTCCGGAATCCGTACGCCCGGTACCACCCATACCACGCCTCGAACCCGGAGCTCGTCGAGCTGTTTGAATGGTGTCCGCCTCTCAGCGAGGCGAGTCTCGACGAGCAAGGGTCGTTGGTCGGGTACGAAGGGTACCCGGGAAGCGTGCCGTGGCGCAATGGAACGGACGGGGAGGTCATGTGGGACCGCGAGAGGGACTGAAGAGGTGGGTTTTTGGAGAGACGAGAGAAAGAGGAGTACAGCGAGAAGCAGAAGCATGGGTGGTTACGATCTTGGCCTCCGTTGTCCGGGATGTTTTCCGTGGGAGGGGATGATCTTAGGGCTGCAATATCGTTCATGAATCTCAACCATCCTCGGGTAGACCACAGCCAAACAGTCCTGCGTCCTTCCATGAAACAACTGATGCCGACTCGACCGTTGCCCATCTTTGCGTCAGCTGAAACGTCAACACCATTAACGCCGCAGTTTCTCGCCAAAATTGCATCGCTGCAAACCAGCGCAGTCTTTTCCGCCTTTTCGAAATACCCTACTCATACACCTGGGCCAGCTATACTAATCTACGCGAAAAGAGTACAGATCAAAACGAGGAAAAAGAAAAACAGAAGACTAGAATCCAAAGACGGTCCAAAGATCCTATCACTAGGGTCATCCTTTCGGATTCGCGGGATGGATGAGGCGGTCTTTATCGTGGGTTCTCGTGCGGAGGGACGGAAGGGAGCGAGTCGGATCGAAAATGATAACCGAAAAGGGAAGAGGGTGAATTGGGAGGGAGTCGTGGTTATTGTTTGTATTGGGTTCGGTTCGGGGGATCAACTTTCAAAGTCGAACTATCCAGTGTTCGCCCGTTCGAGGAACGGGTATCTGCCCAATCGTCCAAGGTGCCGTGTATGTGCGAGGTGCCTAACGAAAGGCGTCGCTGCATTTTGGAGGTGGGTGGAAGGAACGCGATAGGTCGAGAGAGGCGGAGTCGATGATGTGGTTGGTTTGGTTGGTTGGGAAGACGAGGGAGGAGGAGAGAGAGCGGGAAGCGATAAGCTACCCGGGTGCTTTAAAATGATTCTGCAGCAGCAGAGTTTATCAAATCAGAGTCCCACGTTCGGCACGTGTTTGGATTCTGTCTTGAGCTCTGGCTGCTGCGGGCGCGATACCGTGTCGCTTGGCGTCGACGAGGGGTCCATCGGAATGGATGCCTTGTCGATGTCGTTCGAGGTCGTGCAGCCGGGAAAAGCCGCGCTTGCAGGTCGAATGCGGGCACTGGTACGGCTTGGGGCGGAGCGGGTTGTGCGTCTGCGCGTGGGACTGGAGGAGGGAGGATTATCAGCAAGCATATCGGTGAGAGCGTGTTGACTTGATGAACATACCTTGAGATTGAAGGCTCGGGCGAAACCTCGGCCGCAGACGTTGCACTTGTGACGCTTCTTGGGGTCATCCGGGGTCTTTCCCGGGACGTATCCGCGTCCTCCGCCGTGGAGGTTGGGAATCGGCATTCCCGAGATGATGGGCTTGATGTCTTCCATGGAAGCTTCGCCGTTTCGAGATTCACCGTCGTACTCATTCAACTCGTCCTCGTCTTCCTCAAGGTCTTCTTCTCCCTCGGTAGGGGGAAGGCTGGGAGGTTGAATAGTCGCGAACGATGAGCCGGGCGGGACCATCGGGTAGTTTGGAGTCGACGGGAACGGGGGCGACGCGCCAGACACCGTTGTCGAGCCGGAATGTCGCGACCAGATTTGCGACTGCGATTGCGAGGGGGTTTGCTCAAAGCGGCTCGATGAGGAGGGAGGCAGGTAGTACATCTGTCGCGGCTGTTGCTGTGGATGAAACATGTTCTCCTGGTGCGACCGCCACTGCGGATGGGCCGCGTATGCAAACGGTTGGTTCCATCCCATCGGGTGCTGCTGGGGATGGGCGACGCCGAAGTACGACTGCTGCGAGGGATGCTGCGGATAGGAAAGCATGGCTTGGGCGGCTTCCTTGATGGCGGGCGTATTGATATAGGCAGAAGAAGAGTCGTCGTGGGACATGGGCGGGACGGGGAAGGCAGAGGTGTCGCACGCGGCGAGGAGGGCGTCGACGGTTTGCGACGAAACCAGCGCTTCTGCTTCTGCTTTGGCAGATAGGGCCTTGTAGTGGAGGTACCGCTGGAGATGGTGCTGGCTGAGCGCTTCGGCCGCCTCGCTCTCGGGATCCGCGATACAGGGGAAGGAGAGATCCGAGATGGACACTTTAGGCGAGATCAACTGCGTCGACGGTGGCGTGAGCGTCTGTTGGGACGTATCGTAGTCGAGGGAGCCGGGAGAGCAGTGGGTGAAC
>JASZXS010000316.1:0-19376 GCA_035521475.1 Tremellales sp. Uapishka_1 | reverse complement strand
CCATGGTGGTGGTGGATCGTGCGCACGAGGACTCGGGGGAGGTGGAGAGTGGAAGCGTCGAGATGGGTTCTGCGGCAGAGTCAGTGGGGGAAGAAATGGGGCTGATCACACGACCGCACTCACGGTCGTTTTCGCCGTCCATGCTGTTGCGGCTCTTGTTGGAATTGCGTCTCTGCTCGATGTACTGCAGCCGCTCGTGCTGCTCGAGAGCACGGGCCTGGGTGAATGAGGGGGCAGTCACCGTCTGTGGTTCGAGCGAGGACGGTCTGTTTGCGTGGAGGAGGGATGAACAGGAGGATGAATGGGACATGGTGGTGGGTAGGTGAGTGGCTGTGTGGGAAGAATGGGTGGAGTGGCGCGTGGTTGGCGGGTGTGGTGGTGCGTTGAAAGCGAACTATCTGTACAGATTCAAGACAGGAAGACGGATCTGCGGTGGAGCGGGACGGGGTATAAGTATCCTCCTGCGGGCTGTAGGTGGTGATATGCTCGCCAGACGACTGGCCCTTGGTTGTCCGATATTTCCAGCCCGAAGGCCCGTCTTAGGGCCGCCGCCCTGACGCTTTAACCGAGCTTATTTCGATTAACTGCACCGAATTCTCCGCCGTTGCTCTCCCCCTCGCTTAACACCGGGACGGCAACCCTTGCCCTGTCTCTGAGCAGCACCCCCGCCGCCCACCCGACACACGGCTGAGGGGCGTACTGGCCCCTGTCCGGATCCATCCAACAGTCCGGAGGCATTATAAACATGCACACCGCTTGCAGCAGCTCACAAGGGTCGGGCGAGCAGCGCAGCCAGTCACCGTGACCGAGCATGTCCCACCCGGCTCGGTATCATGGTTAGCTCGATGGCGCAGCCTAGCGTCTCAATCTCCACCCTCGCCACCTACTCTAGTCTGTTTCTTCTTGCCCCCGCCACCTCACCCGCCACTAGCAGCGTTTGGAAAGCCCACTATACCCCCGTCCGAATCCTCCGCCGGGAAACCCGGTAACCTGCAGCGGATTCAGGGAAGCGGTAACTGAGCATGGCCAAGCCTGACGATTCCCAGCGTGTGCCGTACAATATCTAATCACCCTTTGGCCCTGCCAGGTGAATGAGCGGTTCCGAACATGCCTCTGCCGGCACCGGGACCTTGTCACCCTCTGGTGCAGCTCACGCCTGGCTCGTGAATTAAGCGGTGAGGTAAAGGAGAGCCTCGTCCGACCGCCGTGGTTTCCTTTTACTCCGGAATTCCCAGAGAGACTTCCAATTGACTTTCCGAGGCGCTTTGTGATCGAGCGTCGCAATAGCGATTGGCTCTAGTTACGCGGCAATGGCTACCTACGCGGCAATCGCTACTGGAGGCGGTAGTGGCATCATCAAGCGAGGCAGACAGGGCGCCAGCTACCTTGCCCAGCGTTCGTCAGATCTGCTTCCCACGGCCCCGTCTTCTCACTCCTCAGTGACAAACCCGACCGCCTGGACTATCCTCACAAGGCCACACATGACCCGCAACGTTGCTCGTAGCAAGTGACCACTCGCCCGCTCTATTCCCTACATCCGCTCGGTGGGGCCATCGAATTCATGCTAGCGCCAAACCGTCGTCGCCTGCGGCTATCCCCGGAACGATAATAGACTTATCGATCCACTATCGGTAAAATGCATCCTTCATACTCCCCTGTCACAGGAACCCAATCGTCGCAATCGCCAGCACGTCATGGGATTCTATCCGCGTCGCTTGACAAACGTCTACAACCGCATCAGACATGCCCGGTTGGGAAGGCGTGACTTGACATACCTCTAAATCTGTCTTGGTCGCCACGGCCAGCACCCATTTGCGTTCGCTATCGGTCACTGCACACGACGTCAAGATACAAGTCTCCACGACGTTGTTTATCCTACGCACCGAGCGCGAAATCCGTCCCAGACTTGACAAAGAACAGCTCCAATCCCTCGAGCGGCGTCAAGGGGTCGATGATCGTGTACGGGTGTTTGGGCGATGAGAGGGGAAAGTGATTCATGTGCTGTGCTGTCCGTGTTGTCAGCTACCTGAGCGCGCTCATCATCGGCTACCACGAAAGCTCACACAACAGATCATCCTCTTTCGCTAGGCCCTTTTCAAACTTGATCTTGAGTGCCGGGATGTTCAGGTAGCCTATCGGTTTCCGCCTGTCGTTCAAGACTCTGGCCGGAAGGGTCAGCTGATGCCAATGACACCCGTCGCTCTAGGAGGGGGTCTTACGGTAGCTGGTCGAATTCACGCTCGTATGCTTTCTCGAGCGCGAGATGGAGTGGGGCGTCATGGGGCAGGCAGAACGCGGGGGGCAGTTGGAGGTCCTGTGAGGCGAGGGTAGTGAGCTTGAACTGCCCGGTGAAGCAGTGTACCCGTAGCTCCCCCAGACTCACCTCGACGACTGCACCGCGATACTTGGATCCTGGTGTGATGGTCCCAGTGGCTATACTTTCGCTTGCCATGATGGATCGGTCTCGTATATGGGGAGGAGGCTGATGCGGTGGATCCCAGCTTGACCAAGTAGCCGGACACGCGTGCCACAGTGAATTCTCCGCTCATCACCGGCTAAGTGGTTTGCCGCCAGTGATGCTGTTCTACCTTCGCCCTACACATACACCAGATTGCAGCAAGCCCCAGCAACAATGCTCTCGATAGCTTGATCGCACAGCAAGATCTCGCCTCTACAATCCGACGGAAGACTCGGAGCAACGGCGAGGACGACCCCGCAAAGCCGTCCCAACAACAATGTCCACTTCACATCCTTTATCACCGTTGTCCATCTCCCCGAAGCGTCGTCGTCACGCAATTGCGATCATTCTCCTGACCCTCGTCCTCTCACGATCTTCATCTCTCGGTAGCGTGAAAGCTGTAGGGGATGTATTGACTCTCAAGCAATGGCGCGAGGAAAGGAGGCTGAGAAAGGATGAGCGACGGAGGCGAGAACGCGAGACGCCTCTGTGGGTTCATCTCGGCGGTCAATCATTCCAACTCGTATATTAATGCCTTCCGTCAGCAACACGCCAGCGCTCGAGAAGAAGATGGTGGATCTGGTGAGCGAGCATCCGTCAACAGAATAAGAAGCTACATGCTGATACCCTAGGTTTTCGCGATAGTACATCACCCACCCTGGCGGCTCGCGGACCCTTCTCGTCCCGCACATGGGCAGGATATCCAAAGTCCGAATTACCCCTACCCCGGCATCGCTCTACCGGTCCCATCTCCGGCTCTTTCCTCCGCTCAAGGCAGGGGAGAAGCTGGGCGTCAATAAGCGATTCTGGAAGATGCTTTATGCGGTCCTCAAGATCGCTTTCCCAAGGTAAATCTCGTGAGAACAAGGAGGGGCGTGCATTGACGATGGACGACATCAGTAAAGCGGGCAAAGAGGCATTCTTGCTTGTTCTTCATACCTTCTTTCTCGTCATACGAACCGTGCTCAGCGTCATGGTGGCAAGGCTGGACGGGCGGATCGTGAGAGACCTGGTCAGTGTCAAGATGCGAAGGTTGGGGGACTTGGCTGAACTCTCCAAGGTCTCTGCGAATGGGCGAGGGTTCCTACGCGGTCTGGGTTGGTGGTTCGTCCTCGCTTTGCCGAGCACCTATACGAATGCGATGGTACGTCTTCTGGGCGAGCGCGAGTGCGCGGGACATGGGTTTATCTTCTGGGGCTAGATTCGATTCCTCGAACATAAACTGGCTTTGGCGTTCAGAACGAATCTGACGAGATATATCCATGATCTATACCTGTGGGTGAAGCGAGTTAGAATGTTTCCCGATTGCTCATCTTCTTTACAGGAGCGACAAGCTGAATTACTACAAATTTGGCCTTGGCCTTGGCGCGGTCTCGACTGCTAGTGAGGGACAAGGCGGGGCAGAAGCTGCGGCTGGCGGTGCCGATCAGTGAGCTTTGTACCCCATGGTGGATCCTGACGACAAGGTTTATCACCACCGATGTCGCTCGCTTCTGCGACACACTCGCAGCACTCTAGTGAGCTGGTGGATTCTTGGTGATCCGTAAAGCTGACGAACTCCAGCGGTAATATCGGGAAACCCACCCTGGATATGGTCATTTTCACTTCGCAACTCGCGGCCGCACTCGGCCCGCTCGGGACCGCAGGCTTGTTCATCAACTATGCATTTTCGGCGTACGTTCTCAAATGGGCAACACCAGCCTTTGGAAGGATGGCGGCGACCGAGGCGAGATTGGAGGGCGAGTACCGGGCTGGCTTGAGTAGGATAGGCCGGGACGGCGAAGAAGTGGCGTGAGTGGTTGGCCGATGGGAGATGTACAAAGCACTTACCCGATGCTTTAGGTTTTATAACGGCGGGGCAAGGGAAAAAAGCATTCTCTGGTCTGCGTATCACACATTAGCCACCCATATTCACACGGTGTTCAAGGTCAGGATCAACGTTCGTCCATGCAACGTCAGCTGACTCGTGATAGGTCAGGATCCCGTACGGGTGAGTAGTGCTGAGCGTGTGAGCATGGATCGCCCTGATGGAGTTGCACCAGGATGACGGAAGACTATGTCATCAAATATTTCTGGTCGGCGACCGGATACGTTTTGATGTCCATACCCATCCTGTTCCCAGCTGTCCGCCATACGGCGGTCCCCAATGGTGCAATCCACCATGAAGTGGCTTCGAGGACGGAGAGTGAGTTGCGATCCGTCGGTCCGATCTTTCGTGCTAATCTTTGGATCAGGCTATGTCTCTAATCGTCGTCTATTGATATCCCTTGCCGATGCTGGAGGTCGACTCATGTACTCTGGAAAAGATCTCGCCGAATTGGCAGGCTATACCAGTCGAGTATACTCTCTGCTATCGTCGTTGCATGCGCTGGACAACGGGATCTACCCTACCAACTCGAGACCGGAGTCGTTGGCTGAAGACGAAGTGGGATCATTTTAGGTACCTAAAGAGAGTATGCTGACAGATGACAGCCCTTCTACGACATGGCGAATGTGCGAGGAGAGGTCATCGTCGGCCCTGATCATCTGTTCTTGAAAGGGGTTCCGATCGTCGCCCCTGCCGGACGACCAGCAGGTGCCCAGAGAGGTGGTGAAGAATTGATTCGCAGTCTGGATCTGCGGGTCGAGAAGGGGGAACATACCCTGATCACTGGACCCAAGTGGGTGGGAATGCCCGCTTTATGAATTGAAACTGATATCTTTTACAGTGGTGTCGGCAAAACGTCGATAGCGCGAATCATTGCAGATCTGTGGCCGACGTGGTCTGGTCTCATGGAGAAACCTATCCACGGAGAGGGCGGACTGTTCTTCCTCCCGCAAAGACCGTATCTCAGCATTGGAAGTCTCAGGGACCAGTAAGTTTTTCGTCTTGGCAGGTCTTTGATAGTCTCTAATGTCGATGCGTAGGGTCATCTAGTACGTCGAGCGTGCTCTAGTGGAGAAGGGAATCGAGTGGCTGACTTTGTGACTTCAATCAGTCCGCATACGAACGCGGAAATGAGGGCGCGGGGAAGGACAGATGCGGAATTGGTCAGTATCCTGGAGCATGTGCATCTGGCGTATCTGCCTTCTCGAGAAGGCGGTTGGGAAACTAGAAAAGAATGGAAGGACGTCTTGTCGTGAGCTTTGTTGAAGCACGTTTGCGGATCGTATTGACGACACTTGCTTTTCAGCGGTGGTGAAAAGCAGAGGGTACGTTGCATTCTGTCACCCCATTTTGTCTGTGTGGGCTGACTCATCGGCACAGATGGGTATGGCTCGACTATTGTTTGTGAACTGAAGCAACTTTGAAACCCTTTGCTTACCTGGTTCCGCCAGCTACCATCGACCGTCATTCGCGATCCTGGACGAATGCACTTCGGCTGTCTCGACAGACGTAGAGGGTCTCATGTACGAGCACGCCAAGCGCCTCGGAATTACCCTCGTGACTATATCGTGAGCTGCATGAAGCTCATCTACCTTGCCTTTACTGAGCAAGAACACGGACAGACATCGACCGTCGCTGCTGAAGTATCATAACCGACATTTGAGACTTGGGGATGCACTTGTGGTCGCGCCGACCTCGACGTTGGTCCCCACATCGCCCCTCGTACCAACGACAGCTACGCCATCTACACCCTTGGCTGCGCAAGGCTGGCAGTTGACGACCTTGGCGTCGACGACGGCCGAAGAGAATCTTGAATTAGACATGGAGATCCAGACTTTGGAAGCGGTGTTGAAGACGGATGTGGGAGCATGGGAGGAGAGGCTGGGAACGATCAATCGGGAGTTGAGTGGGAAGTGACGAAATTCCGAGTAGGCATTTGTTGTTAGAGATGAAGCTGTTGTCATATACGCATGGCTTGAATCACCTTACTTTACGGAGCGATTGGTCGAGTCTAGGTTCACGATGGTTCCCACGGCCATCTCCGAAAACGATATGACGTTATCTATCACAAAGACATGCTTTACGAGCGGTGGTCGATTTCCCCCACCCATCGACAAGTAAAACCTTTCACAATGGCAGATGTTTCTCACGATGGCTACTCTGCCTTTCCGAGTCGAAGAAGCGTGGTCTACTCCACAAAAGGCATGGTGGCAGCGACCCAGCCGCCGGCCGTCCAAGCTGGTCTGGAGGTTTTGAGCAAGGGGGGAAACGCCGGTGGGTCCCGGAAAGCTCGTGAGAGAGCAGGGCAGGGTTGCTGACGACACCCAGCTGATGCTGCGGTCGCCGTTGCGGCTGCTCTGAATGTGACTGAACCGAGCAGTACCGGTATCGGAGGCGATATCTTTTGCCTGTATTTCGATGCCAAGACGAAGAAGGTTTCTGGTGAGTTGCTTATCCTCCTCCCCCACTCGCACTCTCTTCCCATCTCTTCCATCATGTCAGCCCCGCTGACGCGCTCCAAAGGAATCAACGGTTCCGGCCGGTCTCCAAAGGCGCTCTCGCTAGAGCATATCGCTAAACAAGGAATCACTGGGCTGTCGATCCCGTCGAAAAACATCAATTGCGTCACTGTCCCCGGAGCGGCGGCTGGGTGGTGTACCACCGTCGAACACTTTGGCTCGAGCAATGTATCGCTGAAGGAGATCCTGGCGCCTGCTATCCGGCTCGCTGAGGAAGGGGTACCTGTCACCGAGCTCCATGCGCACTCGTGGGCACGGAGCGAGGGGCTGATCCGGGGCGCGAGCGAGAACTCTGCGGCGATGCTGCTGAATGGCCGGGTGGGTAGTCTTGGAGATCGAAAAGCGGTCGTGCTGATATTGGTACAGGCACCCAAGGCTGGCGAGATTATGGTGTTTCCCGAGCTGGCGAAGACGTTTCGTGCGGTCGCAGAGTCGGGCAAGGATGGCTTCTACAAGGGTAGGATCGCGCAAGCTATCGTGGATCTCGTCAAGGTGAGATTTGAGTAGGAGATGGGGAGAGATGGCTGATGGCGGAGGAGTAGAGCAAAGGCGGCGTCATGGAGCTGGCAGATTTGGCCGCGCACGAATCGGAGATTGTGGAACCGATCTCTGCCGACTATCAAGGGTACACCGTCCACGAGGTAGGTGTCCAATCTGAGGCTGTCGCTGACGCATAGTGCCCGCCCAACGGACAAGGCCTCACGGCGTTGGTAGCGCTGGGCATACTGGACGCCTTGCAGGCAGACGGCATCATTCCGCCGCTCGATGGGCTGGAGTTTAACAGCGCAGAGTACTTGCATGTGCTCATTGAGGCGCTAAAGCTCGCGTTTGCCGATACCAAGTACGCTCGGTTCGCCCGGTCGATTGTTGTGGGACCGACTGATGCTCGCCTCCAGCTGGTTTGTCGCGGACCCCCACGCGTACGACGTGCCGGTGGAAGCGCTGCTCAGTAAAGTGGGTGGACCTTTGCCGCATGAGCTGACAGGCAGGAATACCTCTCTCGCCGGGCTCGAATCTTCACGCACACCGAAGCGGGCGTATCGATCGACCACGGTAAGACCTCTCTAGCAGAGTGGCTGGTATCGAGCTGACAGAGGTGGGACAGGGAAACCCATCATGAGCTCCGATACGGTCTACTTCACCACGGCGGACGAGGAGGGCAACGTGTGCTCATTCATCGCGAGCAACTACGAGGGTTTTGGTTCAGGTGCCATCCCTGCCGGGTGTGGCTTTACCCTGCAGAACCGTGGCAGCGGCTTCTCGCTCGTGGAGGGCCATCCGAATCAGCTGAGGGGAGGTCGACGGCCGTACCATACGATCAGTGCGTGATTCATCATCACGGTTGCTGTGTCTTGCTCATGTCGAAACAACCAGTCCCGGCGATGGTGACCAAAGGATCCGAGCACTATATGTCGTACGGCGTGATGGGCGGCTTCATGCAGCCCCAAGGCCACGTCCAGGTCCTGCTCAACGTCCTGCGCGGCTTCACCGTCCAGGCCGCACTAGACGCCCCACGTTTCTGCCTGGCCGTGAGTGTCCCTGTATCCTGCTGTCGAAAATCGCTGAGACAACAGCAGCCGAGCGACCTGCACCTAGAGGACCAGGTCGAGGTGTACCTCGAAGATGGGATCAAGCCGGAAGCGGTGGCGGCGCTCAGAAGCATGGGCCACAACGCGGTGCTCGTGTCGTCTTTCCAGCGAGCGACATTTGGGAAGGGACAGATTATACTGCAGCTCGCGGACGAGACGACCGGCAGAAGGGTCTGGGCTGCGGGCTCGGATAGCCGAGGCGACGGACACGCCGCCCCGCAGATTTGACGCACGGCTGAATGTCGAGCGCATGTAGTATATCTTTTGTCAGGGGCTCAAAGCGAGGAGTAGTGCTGCGAGGAAGTACACGGATTACAATTCTGAATCCCGATCCACTCTCAGGTGGTCGTTCCCGCACGTAGAGTCTCTTTGTTGATTTTGCAGTCGCATCTTCCGACCCAACCAATCAATTTGACTCGATCCCGGTCCCGACTAGGTGACACTCCGTGCTACCGAAATGCGCAGTATGGGTGTCTTCTCTGTTTCGCGTACTCATCGTTTCCTTGCGGATGGGACATTGCCACGGAACGGCCAACGCCCCGGCAAACCCTTCTTTGCTCATTCACTCCCCCGCTCCCCTTGAGCAGGACACCGCGTAGTTGTGCTTCGATCATCCATCGGCCTCGACTGCATCGGTAAGGTATGTGCTTTCGGTCGTAATGTAGCATGCGGCTGTGTCCAGTACGTATATGACGTATATGGCGTCATTGCTCGCCGCAAAGGATAGCATGCTAGACCCAATCTGTACACCACTCGCCCCGTCACAAGCTACCAAAAATCATCGGCTTCTCCACCTGCCTTCTTCTTTCCTCCCGCCGTAACCTGCCTTTCATAGAACTCGCCGACCTGGATGATTGTCAGAAATTCCTCGTCTCACAGCAACTGACCTGCTCAGCGGTCGTCGCCTCATCGGCGTTCTTGTCGTCTCTTACTTTGAGGAATCTGGGAAAGCGCAGTGAGATTCCTCGATTGTCGACCTGGCAAGTCGTCAGCTTTGACATCATGAGTTGGTACGTGATCGACTCGCCAGTCCGTGAGCGGCCGTATAGACCGGACTCAGACTCAGATCCGCCGTCAAGACCTCCCACACGATCTTGGGCTCGAACCACACGTCTGGTTTGGCGCCGCCCACCTGGATATCGCTTCTCGCACCCGATGTCAACTCTAGAGGCTGCAGGAGGTTGTAAAACTCCAAGAGGATCTCTTCGGAGAATCCCGTGCCGATCTTGCATATCGTCTGGAAATTTTCAGAGTCGGGATCATAACATGCCAACAGGAATGCGCCGTAGACATTGGTTCGCTTGCCCTTGCCGTGGTAGGCCCCAACAACAACGAGATCGAGCGAGTCGCCGACTCCGGAGAGGTAGTCTTTCTTGAGCTGAACGATTCCGACGTCATTGAGGGTCTATCTGTAGGTAGAACCCGAACACTCACCTTCAACCAGTTCATACTTCGCTTGCTTGGCTCGTAAGTCGAGTTTCCAGTCGTGAGCATCTTGACCATCAACCCCTCGCAACCATCTTTCACGCTCTCTTCCAGGAAAGTCTGAATCTCTTCAGACGTGGATCCGTCTGAGGATTTTGCAAAGGCGAATTCTCCCTCGACCAACTGGAAATGTTTGAATAGGAGAGCTCGTCTCTCGTGCAACTCCTTTGTAATCAAACTCTGTCAAGGTCGACAGCACAATCAGCACAGCGTCCGAACCAGAGTACTGCCCAAAGCAACTCACCTCGCCATTCATGTACAAGAGGTCGAACGCGAATAAATGTACTCGCACGGTAATGTCCTCCGTGCGCACATCTTTCCTCTTTCTTCGACTGAGATCTTGGAAGGGCAGGAGTTTCTTGGTTTCCAGATCGTAAGCGACGGCTTCGGCGTCGATGACAAAGGATTTGACAGAGGGTTGGATGCACTGCGTAGATTTGGTAAGCGAATCAACAAGGACTTGTCCTTACTTACCCGTGGAACCTGTTCCACGAGATCGGGATACTTGGCGCTCATGTTTTCAGAGTTTCGACTAAAGACTGCGATGGTGCCATCCTCCAGCAGATGCACCTTGTTTCGCGTCAGTTCCAAGTCTAGCAGTCACTCGCCTACTTACTTGCGCTCTCTCTCCATCGTACTTGTACTCGCAAGTGAACTGCTTCCCTTCAAATCGATCGAGTACTTCTCCAATCGCTTTGGTGGGTTTGGCCAACATTGGTTTGAGCGGAACACCTAGGCTCATCAGCTCTTTGTTCACCCTCGTCGACATACCTGGGGTCAGTTTGCAAATTTCATTCAATCCTTCGACACCCGTTTTCAGAAGAGCGGGAATGATGAGATCGTAGTTGGGAAGTTCACTGCGTGAAGGGTTAGGCGTCGATGGGTGGAGCATATGAACCTACCTGTAAACACCCTTCACGATCTCCCCGCCCTGTTCCAATTTCGCAGCCAGCTTTTCGGGAGGAATCCTCTTGTCTCCTAGGGTGGAGTCAGCGAAGAGCTACTGCAAGGCAAAGCTTACCAAGAGTCCTCAATACTATCGCATGCGCCAGAGCGACGACTAGCGTCTTGTCCGCCAAGCCGATCCGCAGCTTCCCTTCGAGTGATCGGACCACGAATTTCGCTTCATTGCCTTGGCAGGCTGCAATCAGTTTCTTGATGATGCCCACTTTCTTGGCTTGCGACTATGCAGAGGTCAGAAGAGCTTTCCGCTGCGGAAATCACTGACGGCATTCCCGGATGCTTTGGCGATTTCTGTCAGATTCTGAAAGACGTAGGGCACCGTGAGGGGTTTCGGCTTGAACATTGTGGGTTGGGTATTTCGTGACATCTATGATCGCCGACGACATGATCAGCTGCCGCAAAAGATGGAGGTCACTCACCATGGCAACCTTTCCCAAATCGCCCTCCTTTCTCAGATCGTCTTTTATCTTGGTCGTCGCTCTGCCCGTAGATTCTGCTATCGCCTTGACCAAAAGCGATTCTCCAATACCGAGTTCCAGCCCGGCGTAGTCGGGACACAACTGGGGGCAAGGTCAGCATGCGTTCCAGGTCCGAGGACGCCAGTGGGCATACTCGATTGATACAAAGATAGACGACTTTGAGCAGATTTGAATCTTTGGCCGTTGGGGTGGTATCTCGCCGGGCGACGACGAGGAAGAATTGGGTGAGGATTTCGAGGATCTCTAGACGTTTCGTAGTCGCTTCAATCTTTTCGAACGTCGAGACGAGAGCTGCATATGGAACTCTGCCACCATGACATCAGTCTGGCTCGTCGAGCATACAGAGTCACTCACGGTTCTCCATCCTTCCACCCCTTGTCTGCGACGGGTACTGACTTGGTGTTCTTTGTGAATATCGACGCTCTGTCACAGACCTCATGAGCGATACGTTTAGCGATGATGTGCTAATCCTCACAGCTTCTTGGCCGCCTGGCCTTCTTGTTCCTCTTCGGCTTCGTCGCTCAGCTCATCCTCGCCTTCCTCATCATCGTCATCTCTTCCAACGCTAGCCCCGTCCTCCCTGTCGATATCCACTTCCTCTTCCTTTTTGGCTTTTACTGGTTTGACAAAGATGGAAGCAAGAGGAGGGTTTGCTTCCTTGCCTTTTCCTTTGCCGTTCAGCTTGGGAGCCGCTGTATTGGAAGTGGACGAGGAGGCTTCTGCTTGAGGCATGACTGGAGCCGACTTTTTGGAAGGTGAGAAGATGGACGCTGTCGTCGGAGACGGTTTAGTCTTCTTGTGGGGGGGAGATCGACCTTTAGCTGATGTCGGTGAGTGACCTAGACCTGTAAGCTGTCACTCACCCTTGCCATCCTCTTTCGTGTCTTTCGCAACCTCCTTGTTCCCTTTGACGTCTTCCACGTCAAGATGGCTAGTCGATCCTCCCTCGTCTTCGTCATCGGACTCGACCACGCGCTTCTTCTTCTTGAGACTGCCGTTCCTTTGCATCTTGACAGGCGATCCGTTGTCTACCATGATATCAGCTCCCTACCATAATCCGGTGACTAAATGTGTTACCGCTCATCTTGAACACGACTGCGACTACGAGATCATCCAAAATCCTCAAGTCACAACGGCGATAATCCGGTAATCTCGACGCGTCACAAATGGGAACAGCCCAGGTGGAGGTATTAAATGGGGGGATTGATTCTACAGCGGGGACAATAACGCCGTAAGTGGCACAGCGAGGTCGTACTGAAACCTGGTGACAAGACAATGAAGGTCGTCTTGAAAAGCCGCTGTCTGGTCACCCGACCAGAGACACCATCCATGGCCCACAATCGGCATAGTAGCCTGTAACCTACCGATACCACATTGAAGCCCTTTCCTTTTGCGCATTCTCCATCCCAATCGACTGAACGGCGACATGGACCGATCATCCTCGCGCAAGAACCTCAAGGCCGAGAGGCTGGCTGTCACGCCTTACGATCGACCCGACACTCCCAAGAAGAACACACCGAAGAAGGACACGCCGACTGCGGTATGTTGACGAGTCTCGCTTGGGGCTTTGCACCTCTACTGATCGACCTCGAAGTCATTCTCCGCGTTGAGATCCATCTACTCGCTGATCTCGTCACCATTCAAACGCTCACCACCTGCCCTCCCTGTACACTCGTCCTCGCTCAGAAACCAGCTAAACGTCGCAGTGTCGCCTGCCCAGCGCTCCGAATCTGGATCTGAGGACAATTGGGATGGCGAAGCTCCTCACGCGATGGCAGGACAGGATGTGTTTTCTCTGGCGGCTGCCGGTGGGAGAGACAGAGATCAGTTTGAGGAAAGGGCAGAGACGTGGAGAGCAAGGGAAGAGATTCCTGGAGGCAGAAGAGACCTTGCACGAAGGGGACTGGAGGTGAGTCGAGGTGCAGGCCCAGCAGAAAGGAGGCTGACCGACGGTAGACGAGTACACCGGGTTGGACGGACTCGACCCCTTCGTATCTACACGCCACCGTCAAGTCGTCCCAGACCATGTCGCATCCGGCGCCTCTACTCCACAAGGGTCTTCCCTCTCGAGCGCCCTTACCCACCTTTACGTCTCCTCCCCAGTCCTCAGCCACCCCACGAGCCCCTCCAGCCACTGCCGAGTCTGATCCCGCGTCCGCTGCTCTCCTAGCATTCCTGGAGGCGAAAGCGAAAAAGGGCGAACAATTCACGTCGGGAGACCTCGGGATCATCAACTACCTCACTCGTGTCCTCGAAGACAAGCCTGCCAATACCCCAGCAACGCCAAATCTCGGAGGCTGGAGTGCTGGTACCTTTTCCTCGTCCCCGAGAGTCGGCGGTCAAGGAGCCTCTACGCCTCAGAAGCCTCTCTCCTCGCTCAATCCTTCCTTCTCTTTGGGCTCGAACGGTCCTTCCGCTACGACCCCTCGATCCCGACCGCACATCAAGTACCTTGGTCCCGGAATGAGCCCGAAAAACATGTACCCGAGTCAAAGGAAATCGGGTTGCAAGTCGTCGGTCCCGTCCGAGCCTGACGCGGAGGAGGTCGATACGCCCGACAACATTCGCAAGAGAAAGAGGGTGGAGGAAATCGAGGCGATGGATCTAGACGATCCCGACCCGCCTACACTCAAGCTCACCTCGACCTCGAAACACGCCATCAAGCCCCCACCTACGCCACGCGAACAGGAGATTGCCAGGAAAGCGAAAAAGTCGGTCGCGGATATCATGAAGGAAATCATTGATGCCGACATTGGTCCTCTCAAACCCGCCCCTCCACCCATGATGATCAACCCATATGACCTACCCAACCGCTCACCCATTCAGTCGTCACCCGCTCAAAGTCCTGGTCAACTGAGGTCGTCCGGCTTGAGGAATTCCGTCAGTCGGATCGGGACGCCTACTCGGGGCGCAGCGGGCAAGCTGGAGAAGAACAAGAATGTGCGGCGGTTGAACACTTTGGAGATTTTGACGGGAGAGAAGCCGGTGCGTTTGTGCCTTTTTGCGCCGCTAAAATCGCCGCTGAAGGCTGATATTCTGCAGTACCACAATGGCGCTGCCCCGCCCTCGTCCAAAGACCAGTCGAAACAGGTCCCCTTTGAAGCCCCTATCAAAGGTCACGACGACATGCAAATCGACCCCTCCCTTGCGTTCCCCTCTCCTTCCTCCACGCCTTTACCCAAGGGAACCCCTTCCTCCTCTGCGCCCACGCCCGCCATGCCTCGACCCCTCGACATTCCCCCTTTTACCGTCCCCTCGTTGCCGGTATCCACAGCCGACCCTACGACGGCCGTTCCCACCACAGGTGGATATGCCGAGGCATACGCCGACTTGGTCGACACGTATGCGCCAAAAAAGACTCTCCCATCGCCGAAACGCAAATTCTCGCCCGCCAAATACCTCCCATCGCCACCCTCTAGAGACGAGGTCTCTCCACCGCCGGTGCCCGTCAAGTCGAGATCCGCGAAACAACCCATGGACCTCGAACACATATACCTGAATCCCAAGGACTCTTGCCTAAAGATTCCAAAACTCGCCCTTCCTTTCTACACCTTTACGATGCGTTCGCCGTTGCCCGACACGGCCAATGTCGGCGCGGCGAAAGCAGAGGCGAACAAGCGAACGGCGCCAAGCTTTACCTTTACCCTCTCTGCATCCTCGAGCTCGCTTCCGACGGTGTCTGCTGCAAAGGAATGGATCTGCGACGTGTGCATGCTAAAGAATCCTGCGACGGCGACCGAGCAGTGCACGGTTTGCGAAGCCAAGAAACCTTTTGCCGCACCCGCTAAATCGTCGTCTACACCGATGCCTTTGGTCGGCGCAAGCAGCGGAAACCCGTCCGCTGCGCCGTCGTTCAAACCTATTCTACCGTCATTGAGCACGTCGGGCGGAGAATGGACGTGCGATACATGCATGTTGAAGAATCCAGCGACGGCGACGGAAAAGTGCACAATCTGCGAAGCCAAGAAGCCGGCATCTGCTCCTGCTCCTTCGACCTTTGTCCCGTGGACGGGGGGGATGCCCGTGCAAAAGAAGAAGGAAGGCGAGTGGACGTGCGGGACGTGTATGTTACAGAATCCGGCGAGCGCGACGGAGAAGTGTACGGTGTGTGAGATGCCGCGATGATGAGTGGGAACGAGCTAGCATCTGCATGGAGTAATCATCCTTCAATGCATTGTATTGTGTAACCCTCTAGGAATGCGGGGGACGCCGCAAACGACGTCCTGATGCGCGGCCGCGAGATCCCAGAATGGAGTCTTGTGGACGACGATGAATCGTGATGCGCGCGGATGTGTTTCGACCCTACACCACGCCTCCCGACTTTCAACATGACATGGCTGTCGACAGGGTGGGGCTGGACACGATCCGTGCACCGGTGCGGCGTGGCAGTCGTGAGCAGCGTCAGTGGCTCCAGCGTAGGTGGCTCCAGCGTGTGTGAGTCCCCGTCGATGCACCGTGACTCACCACAGCCAGCGACTCACCGCCCGACAGCGCCCCTCACACTAGAATACCTCCGCTTCCCGGGTGTCCCAACGATTCGCCTGTTCCCGCCACCAAAAAACAATCACTTAGCGGTCTTCAACCAGGCGGACGTCTCCTCACCGATTGTCGTCTCCTCACCGATTGTCGTCTCCTCACCGATATCATCTCCTCGCCGATTGTTATCTCCTCACGTAAGTCACCTCTCGCCGTTGTCATTCTCACCGGACTTCATGCATGCGTCCTGAATGCAACGGCAGGCGGCTGAACTGTTTTGCAGCACGGCTGATATAAACCGCCTGCATGGACGGCAACTGGAAAGCCTGTGCTGCCGCAGGCGGCAGCTGCCTGTTTGCCAAAAAAAGGACTCGAGCTCGATCCCAACTTTGTCTTTCTACTCTATGCATGCATTCTCTACAGCGATACCCACACTGCGCCCGAATCATGCGCGGCAAGGGGGTGGCAGAGAAGTCATGTGGCAGTGAGAAGACGTGGCATCGAGTGACGCGTGGCCACGAGCTCGGACTCTGAGAATTAGACCAAAGGCATGCGGCACCTAACGCGACACACACCATCCTCTTCTGTCGTTCGACACATCCTTCCCATCCTCATTGAACGTATCGACCACATCCTCGTTGAACATAGAGATCCAACTCTACAAACCCATCCAGTTCTCCTCGCTGCCCCTAGGCAAAATTTTCACGCGTCTCCTACTGTCCACGCCTCCCGTCATCAAGGATCCTCTGATCACGACTCGCATCGTTCCCCGTCCACCACCTCCGTCGTGTGACATCCGCTCCATCCTACAAGATCATTCTGCTACATCTCAGTCTCAACAGTTGGCATCGATCAGATCACACGCTCAACCCAGCCACGCTGACCGTCCAACGTACAAGCGCTCCCCTCGCCCACGAATCCGAAACCCATCAGAGCTGCGCGACCCACACTCAATGCAAGTCCTCGGCGACGGTCCCCGGTAATTGCGACTGACGTCTAGCAGCATTGACTGGCCATGACGGGACAAGAGACACCGCCACCCCAACAATCAGAGCCGTCGACGAACCCTCCCTCCCAATTCTCCCAATTAGCGGCAAGATTCGACAAGACCCGGCCCATCAGACTGATCCTTGCGGATGCCGAAGGCAATGTCAGGGAGATATTGACTCCCCCAGCGTTACCAACCGAGAGAGTAGAGGGCCCTCCTATCCATCCATCCGGAGACGAAGTCGGCTTTGCCGACGACCCTTATGTGGCCGAGCACTATCTCTTTGGAAAGGCGAACCCAACACCGGGCCTGCACCCTGGGTTACCTCTTGGCTCGTCCGACGCGCTCAAACGAGATATCCGCTTTTATCTCCCCGACGACAACTCCAATCACCTGCATCACCTGAACGCCGCTGCGCTAGGTAGGTCTGACGATTTCAACAATGGTCTCACCGCGTTTCTAGGTCTGACCGAGTTCTGTCCCATGTGGAACCATGTCGGGGACTGGACATATCTTGGCAAGGTTGCCGTGCCCAATGAGAGTGGCAAGCGTCACAAGCAGCGATTTCCAGACCAGCCTCCGAAATACATGATCACGTATCGCTACCTGTACGTGTCCTCGTGGATGGTCGGACATGGGCTGATGCCTCTCCAGTTTTGAGAGCGAGGACGGCAAACCGGCTCTGAACTGCCAAAGAGCCGAGGCAGCCGGTGTGGAAACGTACATCGTCGGCTGGCAGCTCGTCAAGGAAATGGACCATTCGATCAAGGGCGCCTTCTTGGAGACATGTTGGCACTGCAAAAACCATGGTCGTGCCCCCTGTGATCTCATCGGGTGGTGGATACCCCTTCTGCAGCCTGGAAACTACCCTCGTCCGGAGTTTCGACCGACCGAATCAAAGTTCCTTGAGATACGAAAACTGCCCCTGCGCGGCGAACGAGCGCTGGTGTTTGGGGAAAGGCTCGAGGAGGCGCGCAGCCAACAGAAGCGCGAGGAGGAGGGGCAAGGCGACGAGGATCATCTGGGTGAGGATCGCCAGCTCCTCTCGGAGTCCGACGCAGGCGACGTTCCGGGCGAGAGACAATCCAGCGTCGACTCTTCAGAAGAAGGAACGACCTTTGCCGACGGGGAGGAGGTGGAAGCCTTTCGCGAGCGAATGGCCAATGTTCGATTCGACGAAAAGTACCATCAAATCGCCGTGGAGTTGGACCGGCTCGTGGCTTCCGTGGCACCCATCCCGGAATCACAGCTCCACGAGGACGTAATCACGCGACTCGAAGGGAGAAATCCGGAAGCCATGGCGCACATATGGTCGCAGTATATGACGCTCAAGGATGAGGTCGAGCAAGCCGAACGCTACTTCCACGCGTTGGAGACGAACGCGGTCCGACATTCGCAGAGTCATCTCGGCCATGAACGTGGGTATTACTCCTATCCTCGAGCGTTTGCTCACGTGCCACAGTCCACACCATCACGCTGCCAAAAGGTTTCTCGCGTGAGACCGTTCAGTGGCTGGTCGACCAGGCGGCCGAGAGCTTCGAGATGCGACGGCATTCTGCATCGCCGAGCGTCGAGGCGGACGTTCCTCAACGGGAAGGGGGATCAGAATCGGAAGAGGTGGACGATGAGGAATTTCCGGTGTAGACGGGCTTGTTCAACGTGTAGACTATCCATGTCAGCCTCGCGCAGGAAGCGGGGCGTATCATTCGTTGCTTAGGATCGCAAATATATCGTGCATGTGAACATATGTCGACGAGTCTCGGGGATTAGCCCCTTGCGCCGATCCCCCTCTGATATACCCTTCTCGCCCCTCCTGATTCCCAATATGTCCTCCATGCATCGTCAACGTAGGTCTCCGTCGTCGATATTGACCGACTGAAGATGCCGCACATCCGCTGCATAAGATGCTACACTTTTCTGAGCGATCAACGATTTGCCTGGTGCTGTCTTGGGTGTTATCAGCGGGTACGTCGTTGAATCCCTCCTTTGACTCTATCGTCAATCCACTTGATCTTCGTTGACTGGGCTGGTAGTGGTGTCGCGCTTACGGCCAGTGTGAACGACTCTGCTCCTCTTCGAATCCTCAGTGCCCCGTGGTCGTCATGCCCGGTGCCGGCACTTACTGCACCTTTCACAAAAAAGCCAAGCATAGACAAACCGCCTGTCCGCGCCACGACACAGACGCAGGAGAAGAAAGAGAGCGAGGAGATGACAAGGACGGAAGCAGGGGGCAGGGAGGCGGGTTGGCCACGGGAAAGACCCAGTCACTGTAGCCATGCTCGTTCATGAACCATCCTATACAGAAGAGGGTGGAAGAGATGATGTCATCACGTGAGCGCTCTTCATTTCTTTTCCTATACCTCCTCCTTCTTTCGCTTCGTCTTCTTCTCAATCCACCCTTCTCACATCCTTCTACATTCATCTCCTACATTCAACCCAGACAGACTTTGTCTCTTTTGTACCAATCTTTTTCAAGGTGAGTTCCCTTCCCGCTCGTTTGGTCGTGTAGCGCCCACGGACGCGGTCATGGGTTTTGCCACCCGCCCTCCCCC
>JASZXS010000315.1:0-19398 GCA_035521475.1 Tremellales sp. Uapishka_1 | reverse complement strand
CCCCCGCCCCGCACGCCGGCACGAATCCCTGCTATCCATCAACGGCTCACCCCTCGAGAACCCGTACCCCGCCTCCGAGTCCTCCGACTCTGACTCGGACACAGAGCTCCCCGACCCCGAAAAGATCGAGCGGCAAATGCTGCTCGCCAACGCGAACGCCTCGACAAAGACACCACGCTCGAAACCCAGTAGATCCAAACGCGCCCCCTCGTTGTTCTTCCATCAGAACGAGAACCTGGCTCCCAAGGCTGAAGGCGAAAGCTCGGCGGAAATCAAGTTGTCGGACGGGCGGACGATCTCGTTTGATCCGCTTGCGCTGACGCCGGGGAGGATCGATCTGGAGATGGACCAGGGCGGGCTGAGCGTCGATGAGAAAGAAAGGGTCAAGCTCAAGGTAAGGGAGGAGGTCGTCAAGGCTTTGACGGAGAAGATGGAGCGGTGGAAGGTGGTGTAGGGGGTTTTGTTGAGGGGGGGAAGGATATGTCTTGTATGAGTTTCGTTTATATGTACAGTTCGCATCAACGTGTTCGGATCTGCATCGCGAGCACCGGGACAATCAACCTACACTACACTGAGCAATCAATCAAATCATCTGCGACTTTTTCTTTTCCGCCCTCGCTCAGATGCCAAACTGAGCAATCAGTTGCGACAGGTGCGCCGACTCTGCGGCGTAATCTGGTTTATTGGCCTTTCGACATTGATATCGGACTCGCGTTTGTTCCTATCCGCAACCTATTAGCCTCTTCTCCCCGTTCGACCACTGCACAAAGATGGGACATACATTGAAGCTGTCCTGCTTGGCCATCATCTCGAACGTATACGTCAGGCCTGTGGCCTTTGAGAAGTATTTCCCGAACGCGACATCGTCTCCCTCGTCCTATCGACCGACGTCTCAATTACAGGCCATTGTTGATATAGTAAAGCAGGACATACCTTCAGCTTCATCAGATCGTTCGCCGAGATACCCATAATCTGCTCGGCAACCTCGTTGAACGCCGTGATCCAAATCTGGCCATTGTAGTCCATGACATTCAGCGACAGGATATATCTGCGATACCTATTAGCTCATCCCTTCTGACTGGGTCCTTAGACATACCGATGGATTGGCGCCTCCCACGTCTTGTCGCACTTCTCACACACCCAGCCGTTACCGCCGTCCGTGACTTTCTTGTTGCATCCGTCTGGGTTCGCGCACGCAGGGTACGAGAACGTCTCCTGCTTGACAAACGAGATCGTCGCCTGCGTGCTGAAATATTCCGTCTTGTCCGACATGCCGATGTTCTCCGCCTTGACGTCGCCGATCGTCTTCAATTCCGACGGGCGGGTCGCTGCGCCGCCCGACGTGTTTGCGGACGAGTTGGTGTATGCCGTGAAGTTCTGCCTGGAACCCTCGGCATCAAACCTATTGGCGGGCACCATCAGGCCATGAAATCACGGCTAGAGATAGAGGCGGACGCACCATCCTCGCAGCGAGTGCGCTTCGGGAATGTCTGGGTTGACCGCCATCGTTGCTGAACTGAACATGGAGAGCGATCGTCCGCCGAAATCACCGACCTTCACCCCCTTGAATGCAATGACGGGCGAGTCGTTGTGTTCAAAGCTTTCCGCCTGTTTTCCCCATAGTGTCAAACGCACACTTTGGCCAGATTGGTCCACCAGCTGGATATCTCGTTTCGCGAACTGGGAACAGTGGTTCAGCAGGTGAGGCGAGCGATTGACGGCACACGCGGGACTCACGGGTTTGTTGGTGGCTTTGGACGTCACCGATCCCAATTCATGGACCTCTTTGACGACGCCGAGGACATCTGCATTGGAAGGTCAGATTCGACTTTCGCACTCCGTTAAGGTTGACGCACCGCAGAGAGCATCCTTCTCCAGCGAACCCAGATCGCCGATTCCCTTGAAGTCGTATTTGACTTGAGGGACAGACTCGTCGTCACACTAGAAAACTGATTCAGCTGCCTTGTCGTCAGAACAATAGGAGCTATTCACGGGCTCAATCTCTGTAGAATTCTCAAACGTAATCTCGTACTCGTTGTTCACGTTCGAGAACTGTTTCTTGGCAATGTTGATTCTCGCTCGAGAGATAAAGAACACCTGTGAATGGGTCAGAGCCTATTCGCTGCAATGCGTATTCGTCCCACCTTGCCCTCCTCGAGAGTCTCGTAGAACGCGTCGACAGTCTCGTTGAATCCTGTCGCACGGATCTCTCCCTAAGTTGTAGTCAGCATCTGAAGCCAGAGTGGTGACTAGACCTTCCACTCACCGTCTCATCCATCAGCGTCACGCTGAACAGTTTGCCCTCTCCCCGTTGATTTGACCAATGCTTGATCTCCGATCGTTGGGTAACCCTCGCCTTGATGGTCCACCTGTTTCCGTGAATGAGCCCACGTCCAAGCGGGGTCGCCCTACTCACTTGTTCTGATACGGACTCAGCCCTTCGATAGGGTACAATGGTCCCGTCTCCTGTCTGCTCATTCCGCCTTTCTGTGCTCCTCCTCTGGCCGGCGCGGCCCCTCTGGCTCCACCTCTCGCGGCAGCACCACCTCTAGCGGCCGGTGCCGGAGCAGGCGCGGCCGCGGGTGCAGCCGCAGCAGGTGCGGCATTGCCAGTGCCAGCTGCGCTCTCGAGGTTCGCCGGATTGCCAATCTTGTCTCCTGTCCATGGATCGACTTCGACCGCGAGGATGATGATGAGTCTATCAATGGGTCAGAAGAGCGCATCAAAGCCAGCCTTCGACCCACTTTCGACCTTGGACAGTGTTGGTGACGAATCCGTTCAGCTTGACAACGACATTTTTATCCAAGGCCTTGCTGTCGACCATGTGGTTCAGCTGAGTGGCGAGCATCGCCTGGATGTAGTACGTCCCATCCGACACGATGATTCTGCGATGTTGATTGTCAGTAGGCCGCTGTTTGATTTCCGCTGTGGATCATATACCTATACCGGTCCGTCCCGCTGCCTCCAGGCGCATTTATACGCTTGATGCTGAGGATTTGAAGGACGGGAGTGATGTTTTCTGGCGTTTCCGCGGACGAGTGCACCAGTTCGCAGAACCCTGCTGTGAGAGGAGACGACATTGCTGTTGTGGAGGGGAAAAGGAGCGAGTTGGATGGTGAAGCAAGAGACGGAGAGGGAGAAAAGATGACTGGACTGGATAATGAGCGACTTCGCGTCGACGCGTCTCGTGATTGCAATGACGGAATCAAATCGATCAGCACGGGACCCCTCCTTTCGAAGTCGCTCGACAGGCTGGGTCGTTTGGCTGCAACTCACCATTACTGCAACGGCGACATGGCCAGAGTACAAGCGTCCTACGTAGAGGACTCGCAAACCTCGCAATCGCAGTCCCAGTCTCAGTCGCAGTCACAGTCGCAGTCGCAGCCCCGAGCTGGGCCATCAAGGTCACGGCGAGAGATCATTCCGGAAACGCAAGACGATGTGGACGTAGATATGGGCGGGGATGGAGACGACGACCTCATCATCGAGGAAGGATGGACGAAGGAGACTTTCCAGAACAAGCCTGTCAAGAAGAATGGCCCCGCCATGCAAAAAGTACGTCTGGCCTCGTCCAGCGCGGATGGAGTATCACTGACAGCCTGCAGATTCGAGCCAATATCGATCAACAGAAAAAGATTGTCGATAAGCTCGAGATGGGCTGTGTTCAAGCGCTCAAGGTCGCCAAGATGATCGAAGAGTGCAGCGCGGACGATCCGGTGGGACGCACATCAGCATGGAATAAGGGAGGTTACTGAACGAACGAAATAGGACGTTGAGGACATCGAGGACAAGTTCAAGGCGATGCTGGAGCAGAAACAGATCCTCAAGATCAGGATACAGGGTCTCAAGGACATTGCAGAGGAACTGTCGGCGAATGGGGAGATCGTGAGCGGGTCCGGTCAGCGGAGCTCCCGGGACCGGATTGACCACTTGGCAGACGGAGATGCAGCTGCAGTACGAGAAAAAGACCAAGGCCGAAATCGAGAAATACATGGCGCAGTCCCAACGAGCGAAATGCGAGTCCCCTCTTGGTGTTCTGTCCCCGCATGCCTGACTGACTTTCCCGCTTCAGTCAAGAACGACAAGACGTACATTGCCTTCCGCACCGAACTCTGGGTCCGTCTGTCGCGTTATGCGCTGTATCGGACGACGAGCTGACGAGCGGATACAGGAAATCAACCACGCGGACGAAGGATGTCCGCCCATGTCGCGCTGGCTGCCTAGATCCGCGATCGACAACGACGACGAGGACGACGAGGAGTTTGAGATTGGGGGCCAGACGCAGAACTTCCGATGTCCCATCACGCTCATGACCTACGTGCACGCCGTCACAAGGTGGGTATTTCGCCCATCCCCAAGATGTCACCAGTCGCTGACGACGGCAGCTCTCAATGTGGACACTCGTACTCGCGAGAGGCGGCGCTCAACCATATCAAAAGTATCCCCAAATGTCCCGTCGCTGGATGTTCGGCGCCTCTCACCAAGGCTTTCTTGAAGGTTCGTGTCACGAGGTGATGATAGCAGAGGTTCTTGGGCTGATCGGTTCATGTTGATAGGATGACAAGGATCTGCAAAGAAGGGCCGACGAGTATACCAAGCGGACCGCGAGGCGCGACGCCGAGGACGGCCGTAACGAGGAAGTGTCGGATATGGACTCTGATTAGGCGGTATGGTACATGGGGTGTAGTGTCGCCCTCAGATGCTCCGGCAGCGATAGCTCTGTCAATACATGCATGGTCCTCCTTCTTCATCTATTTAGTACGCAGCGGCCGCGACCAGCTTTGTCAACTCTGGTTGGACCATTAGCAATCCACTCGAACACAATACGCCAAGGCACTCACGAGAAAGCTCGACATTCTCCTTGACCACGCCCGCCTTGACGTCGTTGTCTCCGTTCTTGGGAATCTGTGCCAGGTCTCCCTCTACGCTCCATCCGATGCTCTTGCACCACTCGCCCACTTCCGATGACGACAGGTTGAGCCATCTAGACAGACGGGCCAGGGTGATGGAGGAAAATGTCGAAGCGATCGAGGTGGAGAAGAGGTGTCGAAGAGTGGTGAGGAGATCGGTGTGTTCCGAAAAGAATGGATGCAGGGCTGGCGGTAGGTCAGCACAAAAGCGAGGGGGAAGGGGAAAGACGACAGAGGGACTCACCGCTGACAGCCTCGGACTGCGAGTTGAATTCTGTCCAGAATGCTGTGAATTGGCATGCCCGGACATGGTCGTGCAGCTGGGAGAGTAACGGCATGACGAGAGTGAGGGTGTCGTCTTCCGACTCGATGTCCTGCAAGATGGCCTGCGTAATGTCAGCCCTGCACAGCACCTAGGTGTGTCGCTGCAGAAACAGTGAGAAACGCACGGCAGGCTCTCGCAGGAGGGATTTGCACAGGTTGAAGTCGGGTCCGTGGACGGTCGAGATGAGGGATTTGATGAGGATGTGAACGATGACATCTGGATTACTGAGCGTCGGGTTGAATTGATACCTATCCACGACATGCAGTTAGCGCTTGTTCTCCTCCGCGTGAATGCATTCCGCTGACAGTTTCAGGATGGCGAGGTTGGCGAGGATATCGTACTCCCCGTTCTTGACCTGCGAGTACAGGTATTCCTCCATGAACGACAGGTTGGTCGGGTTGTATCGGTCTACATTGGCGTCGCGACAGATCGTCAGCTCTAATCCTTTGACCTCTAACAGAAACTCTAAGCGAGACTTGCCGACACCGTGGATCAACTCCTGAATGACATCGGTCCTGCTTTCTGGCGTGTGCCATTGAGCGAGACTCTTCTCTGGGACGGCTTGCGATAGATCTGGCATGATGGTGATGTTCTCGAAGAGCAGTCTGGCAAGAGACAAAGAGATTTCACGGAAAACGAACAATCTCGACGGGGGTATTCGTATCGCTAATCCGGGGAAGCATGACGTGGCGGTGATTTCCCCTTGGACGCGACCGACGTTTCATGTTCACGCAACTGTGCCAGTAATCATCTCTTCAGCAGACAGTATCGACAAGACGAGCATGCACATTGACGCGATATGACGACAGTAGAGGTACCGCTCGGGGCGAAGGTCTCTGTCAGCGCCGGGATAGGACACGTCAGGTGGACCGGGATCAACCCAAAGTTCTCCTCGGGCAAGTGGGTGGGAGTCGAGCTGTGAGTCTCTTAAGAGGAACGACGTGTCCATAGTCATAACCTGGTGCTGATGGGATGGTACAGACTAGAGGGGACAGGAAAGAACGATGGATCCGTCAATGGCGACTCGTACTTTATCTGTCTACCCAATCACGGGGTCTTCGTCCGTCCCTCCCAAGTCAAGATTCTCGAAGTCCCCAGACCTGCGGTGCGTCAATGGCTATCCATTGGAAGCTCATGAGATGACTGATACAGCGCTTATCCAGCCTCGACCACCCGTATCGAGACCGCCTTCAACGCCTTCGGTATCTAGGTTGAGTGCTACGCCAAGTACAAATAGTCGAGCAGTGTCTCCGCAAAAGGCTCCAGCGCGAACGCCGCCTCGCACAGCCTCTCGCACGACTTCCCTCAGTACTGCCACCCCTGTTGCTACCCCAAAGCGACCTTCCATCTCGGCGACACCGTCTCGCGCATCGCAAGCCAATATTTTCCAACGCCCAGCTTCAGTTGCGGAAATTACCCCTCGTGCAGCCTCCGCGTCCTCCTCTTCCCACCTGGAAGACCCGCACAAGCGTGTCATATCGCCCACATCCGTAGCGAACCGAGCGATATCCCCACTCCCCCCTGGCATTCCAGAAGAAGAGGCGGTACCGCCTTCATTCACCACTGCGCTTTCCCCTCCCATCGCCATCGAAACCTCCCCTAAATCATCATCTCGACACGGACCCTCGAGATCGCCATCCCCCGACAAAGACGCTTCGGTCTTTGCGCATAAACGCGAGCTGGAGGAACTCCGCATCAAGATACGTATCCTGGAAAACCGCAAAGTGGAGGATGCCGAAAAGATCAAGACGCTCGAAGCCAAAGTCGGCGAGGCGGACATCCTCCGCGCAGCGAGAGTGAAACTGCAAGGTAGGCTTCGCTTTCTCTTTGCCTCGAAGATGACAGTGGACTAAGCGATACTTGTCCCACTTAGCCAAGTTTCAGGAACTCCAGTCGTCCCTCGTCGCAGCTCAAAGGCTTTCGCGAGATCTGCAGTCTGAGAATGCACATCTGGAGACCAAAGCGGCCGAAGCGGTCGATCAGCTAGAAATGGCCACATTGGACCGAGAAGTCGCCGAGGAGAAAGCCGAGGCATCGGACCTCGAGCTCGAGAGCTTGAAAGAGCAGATTGCGGAACTGGAACTAGAGGTCGCCGTCTTGAAAGAGGAGAATGGTGGGTGACTGTGGCTTCACGCTTTCATGGGCTAAACAAATGCCCACCTGCAGAAGAGTACGACAAACCGCCGACGTCCGGCGTCGAGGGAGAAAGGTCGTCGTTGGCTTTTGTCCAGCTGGAAAAACACAACGAGAGATTGAAAGAAGCGCTTATCCGGTTGGTTCACGTGAACGGCCTTCGCGAATCCCATTAACCATGCTCTAGATTGCGCGACGTCTCCTCCGAGGCCGAAAGGGAACATAAAGCAAAACTCGGAGAACTGCAGAAAGACCTGAACTCTCAGGAAGATCTTTCCAGTTAGTGCTTCACTATACTCGCAAAGAAACCGTCTAATTCCAACCTCTGTAGGCCAGCTTGGACGAGCAGAAGGCAAATTGCTCAATGCTGAAGCGCACATCGAGGACCTCAAGTTGCAGTTGGACGATGCTCTCGGCGCTGAAGATATGCTGGAGCAACTGACGGAAAGGAATCTGCAAATGAGCGAGGTGATTTACCATCCACCTTCGTGCTGGCAGCCGGCTAACAGCATTCCAGCGCATTGAGGAAATGCGGATATCGATCGAGGATCTGGAAGCGCTCAAAGACCTCAACGACGAATTGGAAGAAAATCATGTCGAGGCGGAGAAACAGCTACAAGACGAAATTGGTAAGTTGCTGCCCCATACGTGGCTCTTGCCTTTCCGCCTAACAGCAATGTTAGATACACTTACTATCCAGCTGCGCGACGAAAGAATACGTTCGGGCGAGCTGGATAGCTTGATCCTCGATATGGAAAGCACCATCGGACAATTCCGGGAATTAGTCGCCAGCTTACAAAGGTGAGCTACCACGCAAAGGTATCTCTCGCTTCGATAGCTGATATACTTTAGCGAAATCGACTCGCTGCGCGTTCAGCAAGCATCACAAGAATTTGAATCGGCTACGTTCTCGAAGGAATCTCAAGCGGTGATGAATCTCAACCTCAAACTGCAGTCGACCGCCGTCAAAGCGCAGAGCAAGACGGTCGACCTGGAACTTCGAAAACTCGAGGCGGCCCAGCTTGCTGAGCACATGCGTATTGTGCAGGTCAGCTACGCGCCTCCGAGAAATAGGCAGAGCTGACAGTACCCCAGGCGTACCTCCCAGATCCCTACTACGAGACCGAGGCGGACTCTACCGCTCTCTACCTCTTCTTCCACCGACTCTCTTCCAAGCTAGACATGCTGGTCGCTGTCATCTCGCAAGTCCACGGACTCCCCGCTGCTCTGCACACAGCCTCCTCGGAAATCCTCGTGGGCGTCTGTGAGCTTCGAGGCAAGCTGCGGCATTTCTCCACGTTGAACAAGCGATTCGCGGCGGTTGTCTCGCGCTCGAGTCCCGAGGACTGGGTAGCGTTTGGCAAAGTCTTGCCAGAGTTGGCGGGCGTGGAAAATAAGGTCGACGGGTGGATATCATTGATCCGCACCGATGAATTCAGAGAGGGCGACTGTGCGAGAGACTTGGCATCGTGAGCTATATCCTCCCTCTCCGGATCTCGGGGAAATAGCTTACGAGAATGTCCAGCCTGATAGCACAGTTCGATCATTTAGCGGAAATCTCGTTCAATAAATCTGGATTAGATGTCGGAGAACAACAGCTTGGCTTGGCGTACTCGTTCGATTATGACCTGGACAACTTCGCCGCCGCGGTGGGGTTCGCCAGACAGGCTATTGTCAGCTTGACGAGCGATGAAGGTGAGTTCTGGGAATCGGTTGGAAGCATCAAAGACGCTGATACGTAGACAGACATCGAGATTGATGTCGGAGAGTCCTCGTTGGACGAAGGTGTTTATGAACCCGTTCAGAGGATTCTTGACCAGGTTCGCAGTGTCAAGGTGCCTTCCGGGTAGGTAACTCCTGGCTGCTACGAGATGGCTTCCTGACATATACACTGGCAGTAAACTTGTTGCCCAGCTTGAAGACATGGTACTCGCCTCAGCAGCCTTGTTACCTGATCTTACCCTCGCTCTCAACGACTTGGCCGTGTCGGTTTCCAATGCCGTTGATCTAGCAGTACAGGTCAGTTGCTATGGACATGGAAGCCGATAGTGTTTAGACTGAGCCAACTGTACAGCTTGCTCAACGTATCGGCGTCCATGTGGCCTCGATCCGGTCGACGAAGTCTCCTCTTCGTTTGACGGATATCGAGGGCTTCCTGCAAGAAATTACGGCTGAATCTTCGGCTCTCTCGGATGCGCCTCCATGGGAGCTAATTGGGATGTTCGTCTCGCGCCTCGGTAGTGAGCTAGGAGCTGCGCTTCCAAAAGTCAAGACGGCGGTGAAGTCTGGGTCACTCGTTTCCAGTCAGTTGACGGATTGGTTTCGAAGCGGCGGACGGATGACTGATGGAGACGCGCAGTGAATATGCAGTCCCCCTGGTTGGCTAGAGTGGGGTTGATCAAGGAAGCGGCAACGTACAATGCAGATACAGAGCGCAAGGTCGTCAGGCTTTCGGAAGAGCTGAAGGACATGCTGAGGGAGGTCAAAGTCAGGGTAAGTGAAGACTTGCTCCGCGATGGTGTACTCAATGATGTCTGCGAACAGGACCAAACGCTCCAGGAATCTGGAGTCAAGGTAGAGACCCTCGAACGAAGGCTAGAAGCGACTCGCAAACAGGTCAGCTAAGCATATGAGTCCGTGAGCTCGCATAACAAGCTGACGTGTATCACAGGCGGACGCGATTATCGAGCTTGAGAACGATGTGGCAAAGGCCAAGAAGCAGGAGAAGGTGTATGAGGACGCCATTGAACAGCTGCAGGCGGAGCAGGATGCCTTGGAGGCCGAAAATGCCAGACTGAGAAAGGGTCAGGGCACGGGACCCAGTCTAGGAGAACGCTCGAGCAATCTACAGAGCGGGAACGAGACGGTCGTTCTCGGTGCGGGCGGTATCGAAGCCGCGCAGCTCATCGAGCAGGTGGGTTCACTCTATCGCCAAGTCTCCTATGAGTTGGATGTCTTGGCTGACCCTATACATAGGTGGAGAATCTCAAGTCTGCCATCCGGTACCTGCGCTCCGAGAACGCATTGCTGAAATCCAAGAACCTCTACAACGACCTGCACCTCCTTCCCGCTTTATCGGTACCCGTATCAGAGACCCCTGTCCCAGAACTCGATCCATCGTCGCCAGCCTCGCCGGCATCGTCTTCGTCGAGCGCAGACGATGCATACCTTCCCATTACGCCAACGCGCCAATCCCTCGATACCGAGTCGAAGTTGCTATATAGAGAAATCACCCGCTTCCAAGCCTCGCCGCGGATCGTCGATATTTCGCAATTGGGTGGTGGAAATGAGGGTCAGAGATGGAGATCGAAAAAGAGTAGTCCAGAGAACCAAATGTGGGCGTGGAAGAGGGAGGAAAAGAAGTTGGAAAAGAGGGTGGAGAGTCTGAATGATCGCGTGAGGTCGCTGGGTGTGGGGCTGAGGCGATCTTGAGGGGAGAGAACGAGAACGAGAGAAGAGGATGATTGCTGGAGAGGAGGTGCAAGATGTCGATCTGATGCATATCCACTATCGCTTCTTGTACACACATCCGCGGAGAATCTGCTCGCCCTCGACGACACGGTCTATAAATCCGGGGTGTCCGCGAACGGGACCGAGGGGGAAGGGGGTGGTCTTGGTGAATGAGAACAAGGTGAAGTGCGTGGAAGGTTGGTCCTATGATGATGGTCAGTTCAGCGAATCGCAAGGAGTTTTGACGACTCTCACCTGCTTGTCTAGTTTGAAGCCGAACGATTCGATCTTGGAGACAAAGGCGTCGGTCGAGATGAATCGAGAAGTGACTTCTGCTATGTGAAACACGCCGCTGCAGATCGCAACATGGTCAGCCGCAGTCCGACTTGCCGCAAACACTGGCGACTTGCCCCTCCCGCAGTATTCTGCACGCCTCGTAGATGCCGCCGACCCAGTTGATCCCCATCAGACTGAGACAACACACGACGACGTCCACAATCTCGCTCGCTTTCTCGTCGCCCTTTGGCGCGCCCTTGCCCTTTTTCGATCTCAATTTCTTGGTCACCTTCTCCTCCACCTGCTTTTGCACCGATTCCGAACCCCCCGGTCGGCCGGGCAGGGGCACGCCCTCGAGGAAATCGCATTCGATGACCCAGCCTTCGCCGACCCGAGAATCGCCGACAAGGTCGTAAGAGAGTACGATCTTGCCCTCTGGGACAAGGGCGCGGGCGAGACCTGCGTCGCCGCACCCCAGGTCGACCACGAGGGTTCTAGGGGGTAACGGGGAGAGCAAGGAGAGGAGGTGGGGGAGAGGCGGGGACGGCCACGCGGAGGTGAGCGAACGGTGGGTCTGGTGGTACTATGATAAGACGGTTTAGTATGGAGGTATGAAGTGTTCTCCCAAGAGGAAGAGGACTCACATCGGCAAAGATCTTGGGGTCGGCTTTCATCATGGCGACTGCCTCGGTCGACGGGGTCGAGTAGAGCTGCTCGTTAATCCACCTGCCACACGCACATGGGTCAGCTGCAAGTAAGGATGGGTACAGACAGCGTGGCCACTGACCTGAATCGTGCGCCGTCCAACTTGGCTCGCATGCCCTTCTGGAGGTCCGTCAACGCTTCATTCCCGTCCGAGGTGAGCTCCGACGACGGTATAGGATGCGGGAGAGGCAGCTCGGCTGGCGCCGGTCTGTTCGAGATAGAGTGCGAGTTGACCTTGGAGCTCGACGATTCGGGCTCCTCCTTCCTCGGTTTCTTGGACGGCGCGGCCTCCGAGGTCGACTTCACGTTGGAGGTCTGGACCTGCCGATCAGGATGCATCTGCGGTCCTTTACTCGACGGATACTTGTCGGCCTTTTTGTTCTTCTTTCCGCCGATGAATCCCATCTCCTCACGGCCCTCCACTTTGTGCTTTCCGATCTTGCCTAGCAGTTTCTCGAGGTTCACCTGGGTCGAGCGTACCTGGTCGTTCTTGCCCGAAGGACCTGGACCACCCAGCGAGGCGGGACGTTTGCGCTTCTGCGGCTTGGAGCTCGACGGCGTAGATGACGCGCTCGCGCCGGCGTTGAATGCGGACGAGAAGAGCGACATCTTGATTGGTCGTGCCGAGTGTGGAGAAGACACTGTTGGAGGTCCAAAAGTCGGACTGTGAATTAACATTCTGAAAACACGAAAGGAGCCCCGGATGGCGGATGCCACGTTGCTTTTCTAGGCATAACGCCGAATTGCCTCCGTCGCGGTTCTAACAGCTCATGCTGTCGCTGATTGACCGTCTTCTCCGTTGTATACCCAAAATTCAAATAGTGAACAGTGTCCATACGCTCGCCATCGCGACAAAAAAGGTCACTCGGAAGCAGCCATTCGCCATTTCAGAAGGCTTCATTGACTTCGAAGAATCCGGACGCAATTCGTTGAAACGGGACGAGACGCGAACTTCTTATTCAGCCAACTCGTCCATCGTCTCCTCGTAGCCCGTTAACAGAGTAGTCTAATACAGTATGGATGGAGGTGAATCAATTTCTCTCCAGGAACACAAAGTGGTACATAAATTGACACCTTCCAAGACTACGCCATGGCCGAGCCGGAGGATGCGGGCTTCCAGATCCAAGCGGACGACGGGTTCTCCTACAATCCGGATTATTCGTATGATGTCGATGCCAAGATCGAGGAAAAGGTCAACGTGGATGGATACGAGGATGGTGACGGTCAAGAAGCGGAGACACCGATAAGTCAAGAGGACTACTGGACGGTCATCAATACCTTTTTCGAAGAGAAGGGATTGGTCCGCCAGCAGCTCGAATCGTTCAACGAGTTTATCGAAAACACGATGCAGGAACTGGTGGACGAGAATGCCAAGCTGACGCTGGATCAACATAACCAGTACACGAATGTCGCGGGCGACGAGACGGTCTGTTTCATTTCTAGTTTTAGGTGGCAAAAGAGCTGACCTAACTTTCTTCCTGTAGAGGCGGTACGAAATTACGTTTGGACAGATCTATCTCGCCCGAGTGGCCATGACGGAGATGGACGGTCAAACGGTCGCAATGTTTCCGCAGGAAGCGCGTCTGCGGAATCTGACGTACGCCGCGCCGCTCTACGTCGACATGCGAAAGACGGTCATGACGAACAATGGCGCCGAAGATCTGGTGGAAGCAGAGTGGACGCCAGAAGTGGACGAGAACGGAGTCGTGAAGGATGCCGAGGAGGACAAGATCTGGATCGGAAAGGTTCGTGCTTGTAGTGACGTTACAGACGGTCGAGATCCTGACCACTTGTGTACAGGTACCGGTTATGTTGAGGTCAAATTTCTGTTTGCTTCATGACCTGCCCGAAGACAACTTCTACGCCCTTTCAGAATGCCCGTACGACTCCGGAGGATACTTCATCATCAACGGATCCGAGAAAGTCTTGATTGCGCAGGAGAGAATGGCTTCAAACCACGTCTACGTGTTCAAGAAGGGTGAACCTTCCGCCATCACCTTCTTCTCGGAAGTCACCAGTCAGATGGAGAAGGGTGGAAAGATGCCCAGTAAGACGATGGTGAAGATGTATGCCAGAGCAGCAGAAAAGACGACGGTGAGTTTTGGCACTCCTATCGTAGTGATGTATCACTCAAGTTACATAGCCCGGCTCCGTGATTCGTGCATCGCTACCCTACACTAAAGTCGATATCCCCATCGTCATCATCTTCCGAGCACTCGGTATCGTCCCCGATCGAGACGTTCTCAACCACATCTGTTTCGACCAGAACGATACAGCAATGTTGGAAATGCTACGTCCATGTATCGAGGAGGCTTTCGCGGTGCAAGACCGAGACACGGCGCTCGATTTTATCGGGCGAAGAGGGCAGAACGAGAAGGGGCCGAGGGCAGAACGTCAACGTTCGGCATTCGATATCCTGCAGAAAGAAATGCTGCCCCATGTGTCGGTCTCGGAGGGGTTCGAATCGAAAAAGGCGTTCTTTTTGGGATACATGGTCCACCGGCTGTGCTCGGCTGCACTGGGGCGAAGGGAGCTGGATGACCGTGATCATTTCGGAAAGAAGCGATTGGATCTCGCGGGTCCTCTGCTCGCGAGCTTGTTTAGGATACTGTTCAAGAAGTTGACGAGGGATGTGTATCGGCATCTGCAAAAGGTCAGTTGCGCTGACTCAAGCCATCAACGAACAAGCAAAACTGATTTCGACTGTAGTGTGTGGAAACGCATAAGTCGTTCGAGCTGGTCAACGCGATCAAACCCGGAATCATCACCAATGGTCTCAAGTACTCGCTCGCTACCGGGAACTGGGGGGATCAGGCGAAGGCAATGCAGGCCAAGGCTGGTGTCTCTCAAGTGCTGAACAGATACACCTTCGCATCCACCTTGTCACATTTGCGTCGTACCAATACTCCAATTGGGCGAGACGGCAAAATCGCGAAACCCCGTCAACTGCACAACACCCATTGGGGAATGGTGTGTCCCGCCGAAACGCCCGAAGGACAAGCGTGCGGTCTCGTCAAGAATCTCGCGCTCATGTCGTACATTTCGGTCGGATCGTACTCCGCCCCAGTCATGGAGTTTTTAGAAGAATGGGGTTTGGAGGACCAGATCGAATACTCGCATGCGCCTACCGCGACGAAAGTATTTGTCAACGGAGTGTGGATGGGTATCCATCGGGATGCGCCTACGCTCCATGCGAACTTGTTGAGGATGAGGCGGAAGGGACAGCTGAAGCACGAAGTCAGTATCGTGAGGGATATTCGAGAACGGGAGCTTCGCCTGTTTACCGATGCTGGACGTGTCTGCCGACCGCTCTTCATCGTCGACCAGGAGGATCAGTCGCTGAGGCTGAAGCGACATCATATCGAGCGGTTGGACGATATAAACGAGGGAAATATCGTGGCGGCCGCTGGGGCGAGTTGGAACGATCTGCTGAAAGACGGAGTCATCGAGTATGTCGATGCGGAGGAGGAGGAGACGATCTTGATTGCTATGACGTCGGACGATCTGGAGAATGCGAAGCGGGTGTCGGGCAGAGAAGAGCTCGTCAAAGAGAGAGCGGCCCACACGCTGGAAGGGTTCGACCCTGCCGCGAGGGTCAAGTCGTCCAATTGGTCGCAGAACTACACGCATATGGAGATTCATCCCAGTATGATTCTGGGTGTGTGTGCTAGTATCATTCCCTTCCCGGATCACAATCAAGTGAGTCGGCAGATAGCTGTTATACAGATCACAGCTGACCAATCGATCAGTCACCTCGTAATACGTATCAGTCTGCGATGGGCAAGCAAGCAATGGGAATCTACCTCACGAATTATCAGCTGCGCATGGACACGATGGCCAACATCCTATACTACCCGCAGAAACCGCTTGCGACGACACGGTCGATGGAGTATCTGAAGTTTGCAGAGCTGCCCGCGGGTCAGAACGCCATTGTGGCGATCCTGTGTTATTCGGGATACAACCAGGAAGATTCAGTCATCATGAACCAGAGTTCGATCGACCGTGGTCTTTTCAGGTCATTGTACTACCGCGCGTACACGGATACGGAGAAGAATGTGGGCATGGCGAAAGTCGAGACGTTCGAGAAACCGGACAAGAGCGAGACGCTGAGGATGAAGCATGGGTCGAGCGATCGATATGCCAAGCTGGATGTCGACGGATTGATCTCGCCGGCGACAAATGTGAATGGCGAGGATATTATCATTGGGAAAACGGCGCCGATCCCGCCAGAGTCTGAGGAACTGGGTCAGCGGTCTCAGCTGCACCAGAAGCGAGACGTGTCGACACCGCTCAAGTCGACGGAGCAGGGAGTGGTCGATCAGGTGATGATCACGACCAACGGCGAGGGTCTGAAGTTTGTCAAGATCCGTGTGAGGAGCACGCGAGTCCCGCAGATCGGCGACAAGTTTGCGTCGCGTCACGGACAGAAAGGAACGATCGGAATCACGTACCGCCAAGAAGACATGCCGTTCACGGCGGAGGGTATCGTGCCCGACATCATCATCAATCCACATGCCATCCCGTCTCGAATGACGATCGGCCATCTGGTCGAATGTCTCTTGTCGAAATTGTCGACGTTGACTGGAGCCGAGGGCGATGCGACACCGTTCACGGAATTGACGGTCGAGTCGGTCTCGGGCATGCTGCGCCAAAAGGGATACCAGTCGCGAGGACTCGAGGTCATGTACCACGGTCATACGGGGCGGAAACTGCAGGCGCAGGTGTACTTTGGTCCGACGTATTACCAGCGCCTGAAGCACATGGTCGACGACAAGATACACGCGAGGGCGAGAGGGCCACTACAGATCCTGACGAGGCAGCCGGTCGAAGGTAGAAGTCGAGATGGAGGACTGCGGTTCGGAGAGATGGAGGTGAGTAGTATTGGGATTGTTAGAGGGTCCGGGCGGCTAATACGAGAATAGCGTGATTGCATGATCTCGCATGGTATCGCGGGATTCCTGAAGGAGAGGATGTACGGTGAGTGTTTTATTTCGTATTTGCCTCCAGAGCACGTGTTCATTGTCTACTCGTTCAGAATCGTCCGATGCTTTCAGGACGCATTGTTGTGATCAGGTAGGTAGCTCTCTGCTGCTTGGTGAGAATCGTTGATCATTGAACAACAATGTAGTGCGGTCTTATGGCTATCGCGAATCTCAAGAAGCAGGAGTTCCACTGCACGGTATGCAGGAACAGCACTCAGATCTCGCAGATCTACATCCCGTACGCTGCAAAGGTGAGTCGAAACGCTGAGCTTGTCACCGTAAACGATGCTAACCGCTGTTGGACATCAGCTGCTGTTCCAAGAGCTGCAGGCAATGAATATATCGTGAGTGAACCCGAGACAGCCTTCATGTACCGACGCTGATGCTGTGATGAAGGGTCCGATTGTATGGGGAGTCCGAGTAAGGGGAGGAGGGAGCTTTCAGTTGTTCGTGTTGCATGCATGGTATCTCGCATTGCTGCCCCATCTGGTCAGTCGGTGTGACACCCGGATGCCCGAGGAAGATAACAGCACGTGATTACGACGCCTGTCTTCGGTGCCGACCGCGAATGTCATCCCCGAGTAGGAGTCGGCAGCGCGGACAGGTATAAGAATGGACTGACCGCATCCAGCCCTTCTACACGCAGCCAGACACCATCCTTCACCCCATAACAAATAAAGGCCAACATCAAAGCAACCATGCACGTCGTCCTGCTAGGAGCGTCCCGCGGGGTTGGGTATCACACGCTCTTGAACCTCCTCCAAGATTCAACGAACAAGTGCACCGTGCTCCTCCGCGACCCGTCCAAGCTCGAGTCGGATCCCAAGATCCCCGCTGGGAGCGTGGAGATCGTCAAGGGCGACGCGACGGTCGTGGACGACTTGCGAAAACTCTTCACGACCAAAGTCGACCTGGTCGTCTCGTCCATTGGTGCGTGTGTGGCCGTGGATGCTCGACAGGGAAGATATCAAGCTGAGATGGTGCTGGATGCGCAGGAGGTGTCCCGACGTTCGGGTTGTCCGGCATCAAGCTCGTCGGCCAGCAGGATCTCTGTACGGCTGCGGCGCGGGCGCTCGTGCGCGTGTTGAGCGAGCTCGAGGCAGAGGACGTGCCCCGCGTCGTGGCCGTGAGCTCGATGGGTATCGGGGAGAACCACAAAGTCATGCCGTTCCTGATGCGGGCACGTCACCTCATTCCATTCACGACGTCTCAAGCGCTCGCGAGCTGACGTGCCCCGCTCTCAGCAACTCTACTACTGGACCCTCGAGTCCGCGCACGCCGACAAAGAGGGAATGGAGTACGTCCTCCTCCGCGCCTCGCGCACGCAGTCTCCGCCGGCAGACGTGTCCGCCCCACTCCCACGACTCATCTCTCCCGACGCGTTGAAGGAGACCAAGGAAGGGTTCCTGGACGAGTTGATCATTGTCCGGCCTGCGGCCCTTGTCGGCGACGCAGCGGCTCGGGACGAGAGTGTGGTCAAGGTCGGCGAGGAACTGGCGACCTACACCGTAAGGAGGAGCGAGGTCGGGCGGTTCATCGCGAGGGAGTGCGTTCCCGGGAAGAACGAGTGGGTGGGTAAGCTGCCTATCGTCGGGACTTAGTCTTTGTTGCGAGGAATAAAGGGGGAGAGATGAGTTTTTTTGATCCGTATTGGTTTGTAGTATAATCGATGTACGAATAGCTAGCTACTCAAGATCGTCCCCTCAGACAGGTGGAGTGTGTGCTGCTGATGCCGGCGTCGGAGGCTCGATCTCGAACGTCGGGGGCTGGAGGGCCGTCACGGCGATGGAGAGAGCGGGCGGACGACGTGGAGACTGTTTCGTGGATTCGTCGGTGGCTCGCAATTCGTCAAAATGTATTGCTGTCTCCGGTTTCGACTCTGATCCTTCGGTCGCCTTGACAATCACCGCTTCGTCCTCGCCTCGCGCCTCCTTATCCGGGATCTCACTCCGCACTTGCCGTTGATCCGCTTCGGTGAGCCCTTCTCGTGATTCCTTGTTCGGCTTTGCCTTAGTCTCTGCACCTTCCCCATGGTCTTCCAACCACTCTGTCCCCGCTTCTTCAACTTCCACTCGGATACTCCTGCTTCCACTTGCTCCTGCCTCGCCACTTCCCTCGACTTCCTCCCGCTCGATCGGCTTCGCAAGCAACCGCCTGTCCCGCGCTTCGCTCCTCCTCCTCTCGCCATCCACATCCTCCCATGTCGGCAGGCTCTCGGTCGGAGCGTTCTCGACCTCTGGACCCGTGAACCTCGACATGGCGCTGTTGCTTCTCGACCGTCCTCTTCCCAGTTCCTCGAGCGGTATCCCCGCCCGGTTCACCGCCTCGGAGCTGCCCAAGAACCGCATCTGCTGATCGCTCAGCCCGGCCACAGGCAGGTTTGTCGAGTCGAACGAAGCTCGTACGGCCGTGTGTATCAGCGGAGGAGAGATCATGAGGGACGACGTCGAGGTCGTTTGACGGGACAGTTGTGGCTGGAGAAGCAGCTCGGTGAGCGAGTTGGAATGCGAGTGCTGAGTCGGGCGCTTCGGCTTGAACGTCTTGCGGGGGAGAAGGTCGCGGAAGGTCATGCTTGATCGCTGACGCGGGGCGTCTGTCGGGCGAGGGGGTGGTAGGG